>JAJHNS010000054.1:90000-127749 GCA_027564155.1 Gymnocypris eckloni scoliostomus
CTGACATAAAAGGCCACCCTCGAAATAACTGAATCATTGTGCTGCTGACTCTGTATTTCAGACAATGAAAAGGCATGGGTTACATCTTGACAGTCGGGAATCAACAAACTCAAGTGACCAGCCAGGGAAGTCGCCCTGGATACAGCTCCTGAATCCCAATCATCACAAGAAGACAAGATAGATGACACATCCTCAGCAGTCATGGAAACATTTCTCTCAGAGCTTTGGATGATGCCAGTGTCAAGTGTCTGTGACTGGCATGTAAGACGAAATGTTTTCTGCACAGAATCATCTTCCATACTGTGTACTTGTTTCAGCAGTTCAGAGTAAGGGTCGGACAGAACGCTGACTCACTGGCTTGACGAATGGATCACGACTGAGTGCATCCGCCACAACATTCAACCTTCCAGGGACGCTCAAAGTCAGGGTGGCACGACACTCTGGACAAGGGCTCTTTTCAACTCCTCAAAGGCGACATCACAAGCAGGAGTCAATCTTGGGAGACAACTCCCGGAAAGTGCCAGCCTATACGACTGCTCGTGCCTCTTGCCAGGCGTTTTTGACCAGCCGTCAAATTGAACAGCGGCTTCGCGATTCGTGAACATCCAGGGATGAAGCTTTGGTAGTAAAGAACCATGCCCAGAAATGATCTTATATTCTTTGGCGAAGGTGAGACAGTTAATGAGCTCCCAGTACTTCTTTTCGGTTTTCATCTTCTGAAGCACACATTTGATGACATTACTGCCGATAATGAACTCGTCCTTCTGTCCAGGTACTAGTAAAGTAGGTACAATGAACTTAAATCCATAGACTTCGACTTCCAGGTCATACATGCATAGGCTGAATAGTAATACCACCACAGCCAACTAGGACCACGTTACCAGGAATCACTGAGGGTTGTGGGAGAACTCCATCGACACGCAACTTGGATTTACCTTCTGTACTCAGGGTGCAAGCCATACTACCAGAATCAAGCAAACCATTCAGCGGACTGGCCAGCAACGGTCAAAGGGCATAGAACAGATCACTAGCTCCATCAATTTTCTGAGATCCCACATACAGCACTGTTGTGTCAGGTGGCAACAACTTGCAACTATTTACAAAAATGTATTTAGGGTCTGGTTCGTCATTTAGGGGAATTTCACCACTGCCCATGCTGACCCCCTCCACACATGGGCTTTTTAGTTTAACTGGGTGGTAGGAGAAAGTGGTTCAAGGCCTCCTGCCTCAGGGCAATTACTCTTAAAATGTCCTGGTTTGAGGCAGTTACGACAAAGCCTATGACGCATGCAGTGAGAATACGTGGTGTGCTCTTTAGACCGACACATTCTACATGTTGAACTCACACTGGACTTGGGATCTGAAGTCCTGACGGTTCTACCAGGATGAGACAAGGACAATGAGGCAGTGCATAGCGATAAAACTTTATCCATCATGCCAACCAACTGCTGCATACTAGCATTCGGAGTAAAAGGAAATGCATCGGGGTTGAGCTGACTATTTGGACATGGTGACTAAGAAATAAGTTGTGGTATAGTGGATCAAGTTGAGTTTAAAAGTCTTTTATGAATAGTGTTAATAAAAGGTAATACATCGATTATACTTATTCTGAAATTGGTAATTTCAGAGCTAACTTTTTTTCACAGATAAGAGAAGAAATTCATCACACTCAAGCAAAGGAAAAAACGTTATTTGATGACACTGAACACAAAATATAAACCAAATACAATAGAAATGTGGCACAATGAAACTCACCAAAACCGCTGTTCCTCATTCATGTAATTTTCCTATAGATCCACAAACAGGTAAATATAATCTTTCGTATTTTATAGGGTCTTAAAATCAACTAATGAATTACTTATTTTTAGTCAGTAATCTCTTTAATCTTTCCACTTGTTCGTTACATTATGCCGCTGTTCTATGGTTTGACGTGCGCTAGTTATCCTTACAGGCATATTTTATTTGATTTATTTTATATAATTTATTTTTATTCACATTTCCCATAGGCACCTAATCAATTGAATGTATTTATTTATAAACTGTAAAGTATTATTTTTATTCTGTTATATTTATTATAATTTACTATTATTTATTTAATTTTTACAATACGTTACAAACGTTTGCTATTTAGACATTAAATAAAAATACAAAATAGACACTAATGTTGTTAAATATTATTTAACAAGGGGAAGGGGTAAGACAGAGAATTGGGATTCACCCTTAGTCTAAAACGATTCCCTATTTTATAGCTTCATCTAGTGGACAAGGCTAATATCAAATCCTTCAGGTTGCAGATGATTTAGAGCAGTGATTATAATACCAAAAATACAATTATAATAGTTCAGGAGGAGACCAGCAAATTCTAAACCAGGAGTTATCAACTGATTAGGGTTGGAGGTAATATCTGCAGGAAAGTGGACCTTAAGGACCATAGCTGAGATGCATCACACTCAGTGCATCTCAGTGTGGTATAGTAATTCCTCAAATCAGGACTGCAAAGCTCTACAGAGAGTCATGCGCTTAGCTGAGCGCATCTCAGGGTCTGCTCTTCCCTCTCTGCAGGACATCTACCTCAAACGCTGCAAAAGCAGAGCTGTCAAAATTATCAAGAACTCAACTCACCCCGGTAACCATCTTTTCATTTTACTGCCATCTGCCATTCAGGAGCATGATGGCAAAAACTGAGAGACTGAGGAGGAGCTTCTTCCCCGCAGGCCATCAGGCTCCTTAACACAAACTCAGTTTCATAAACATTTACAAGACTCATTATTAACTGTAAAACATTCATATTCTCATCATCCGCATTGCTGCTATGTGTATATACCCGGTACAACCCGTTTGCACATCCCTCTTGCACATCCCTCTTGCACATCCCTGTTCATATTACTATTTATTAAGTCCCAATATACTGTTTTTGCACATCTTATTTGTTGTGCACTTTTTATTCTATTGCACATTTTACTCTTTATTTCTTTTTTTACCTATATATATGCTCTTGTGTTGTGTTACTTTTATATAATTTTTATTTTTATTCTTTTGCACTGTCCACTGAGCGGACCTGATTTGATTTACATTTCACTTCTGATTATACCCTGTATAATTTATTATGTGACAAATAAAGAAACCTTGAACCTTGACCTTGACTAACTGACAGCCCCTTGTTTAGAATTAGCTGTTCTCCTCCTGAGTATCAGAAATTCATACATCTATTATAACTGCTCCTCTTTTAGGTCTGAAGTTACCATGTTAGGCTATTCCTTTGATGTAACACATTTAATAATATTTAGCCACGGTTTTAACCAGAATACAACCAAAAATCATCGAAAAAAAGACTCAAGCTAAATTCAAATGACTTAAAATACATTATATAAAAACAATGAGGCAATAATGATTGGCTAATTCATAATTGTATGGTTTCATTGAATAACACTGTTAAAGTACATTATGAAATACTAAATAAACAATTTATGTACATGTTATTACAAATGCCTGTAAAGGGATCCAAAGGCCTGGTCATTGCTGCTGCTACACTTAGCCTATATAGGCTATAGACCAAGCATTTAATTCAAATCTCCACTTAATCGTAACATTTTATCACCTTTATATATATATATATATATATATATATATATATATATATATATATAAAGAGAGAGAGAGAGAGAGAGAGAGAGAGAGAGAGAGACTTTGACTTTAAACAAATCTTTAATTACAATTTTCCTTAAAAATTTTACATAATTACATTAAATCTACACATAATAAATAAACAACATCAAATTTAAAACCAAGCCAATTGTACATACATATGTATATATATATATATAAAGAGAGAGGGAGAGAGAGAGAATGACACAGCCTCTATAATTTATTCAACAACAACAACAACAAAAACGTGGACATCACAAACCTTACAAAAATTAAAGCATATTTTATCTTAGTAAAAATGCTTAATTTTATTTTACTTGAGACTATAAAATCTATCAGACAACCGTATTAATACAATAATAGCCATAGGTAACTGTCTAAAGCAACAATTACAATTTGTAAATGATACTATTTATTTATTTATTTGCTTTTAGATTTTATTAAAGTTATATTTTGAAGTTATATAGTTGGTGGTTTATATTTTACTTCCATAATATTTGAGGAAGGGGGGGCACAACAAGAGGGCACCCATTTGACCAGCAGCGGCCCTGTACACACACACAATATTGCCACTTGTTAGTTAACTAATTACTGTAAAATCAATAGCCTATAACAAATACATATAGTAATGCAAATACATATAATATATGTGCTTATACATTTAAAACTTTTTTTTAACTATCCATAAATATAATTTCGGATAGTCACAATTGTAATTCCAGATATCTGTATTACAATTATGACTAGTCGTAATTGGAATCAAGATATCTACAATGTGTTTATGACTAGTCGTAAAATGCATTGAAGATATCTCCAATTATAATTTTACTAGTGGTAATTCAATTAAAGATATCTACAACTCTAATTTGACTAGTCATAAATGAATTGCAGATATCTACAAATGTATTTGGGATATCTTTAAAAACATTCAATTAGAGATATCTCTAATTGTATTTTGACTAGTCAAATCGTATTTAAAGATATCTTGAATTGGGATTACGACTAGTCAAAACTCATTTGAAGATATCTGCAAATATTTTTCAATGGAAGTCAATGGAAGATTATGACTAGTCGTAATTGCTTTGTAGATATCTGGAATGTGTATTATGACTAGATATCTTCAATCTTATACAGCTGTGTGCTCAACAATCCCATCAGCAACCAGACCAAACATCTGAACATCAGTCAACTCTGGGTTTGCCAGCATCTTATATAAGTGTTCATTTAGTAAGCTAATATGGCAGTAATTAGCTAATAGCATAAGGAACCGTACACTACTAGTCTAAAATGTGTAAACACGCACTCAATCTTTATGACTATTTGTCATATTTTAATAGTCACAACATTAAAACTATGAAACAACACCAACTGATGTTTAGAGACCAAAAAATATGCAAATAAATTCATGCTGCTGTATTTACTCTGTGATTTTATCTTGTTGCTTGCCTTGCGCTTATTTCTCTTTTCTTATGGTTGTTACAGATCAGAGCCAGATGCTAATGATAATGATAAGTTGTTTGATTGTTTTTCTGGTTTTATTGTGTGCCGTTCATCGTTGTTACTGTGAAAGTCTGTAGACGAGAAAATCAAAATGGCAAGTAGGTCTACTTACATGACTGCAAAAATAGTTAAAATGAGACACCATAATATTGGAGTGCAATATTGTGGTGGACAATATTGCACAAGTGGAGGAACCAAATTTAGTCTTTTCAGATGGATAAATGGTGGAAGATCTCATGATAAATGTGTGTGTTCAGCAGATACCGGGAGTCAAACCGAGACCAGTCCAAATCGCCCACCAGGTTAGATACAGGAAAAATGTATTTTCAAAATACACTCAATACAAACCAAGTTTGAAACCATAGAAGTGCATTTAATATATATATTTTTAATGTAACAGTGGCATCCAGGAAGGACACACCGGACACCAGCTTTGATGAACAGGACAATGAAAATGTGCTTCCCGGTTCATCCTGCTTGAGGGCACCACAGGAATGTGTCTGTTTATCTAGTCTGTGCTGCACATAGTTACAGACACCTTTGCCATGCCGTTTACAATTACATTAGGATTTATCAAACTAAAATCTCACTGTTTTACACAGTGACTCCAGCGGTCAAGTAAACTAAACAGAATCATTCAAAACTACTAGTTTTTTTTGTTTGTTTATTGCTTTATTTAAAATAAAACGGCATCCTCTTGTATGGGGTTAAGCACTCAAATCACAGGTTATGATCATTCCAGATGTTATGTAGTAAAAAAAAAAGAATCACAATAATCTAAAGGAAAGATTAATAATTAAGATGCTTGTCTCTTCCCATGACATCCTGAATCTCATCTGCAGTTATATGTCTCCATTTCATATATTTGACATCAAAGTAACACAATTTACATCATAACATCATTTAGTTACATCATTTTACACCCAGTTAACTATGACCTGACTGAAACATATCTCTGTATGGATCACACATAAATAAATTCAAAATGGTTTTTAATAAAGGCTTGCTCTTTTTTTAATCTGCCTTTAACTTGCCATGCTTCATGCTAAAATTACTGCAGGGTTTTTAAATGCAGATTTCTACATTGAAACATAACTATAATTAGTTTATCTCCAATGTCTTGAATTCAGAGATTAAAGAATTCCTTTGCACTTCTACATATGTAAGTGCTGCCCCCTACAGCACCTTTCAGGAGTTCATTTAAAACAAGCCGATGCAGTATTTACAAGAGTTATTTTCTACTGTTTCAGTGTTCAATTTTAGATAAATAAAATGTGACAAATATAGGCCTAGATGTTAAGGTCCATATACTTAATAATCAATTATACAGTGTGTGCAGAATTATTAGGCAAGTTGATATTTTAGCTAAAAATATTATCATATATTTTTTACAAGACCATTTTACCAATTCCAAACCACATCAATCTTAATAACTACTATTGATTTTGTATTTAATCATTTATAAGTCATATATAATTGTCCATGAAGGCTGAAAGTCAAAAACTCCTTTTTCAGGTGTGCAGAATTATTAGCAAGGTTTTCTTTTACAGATAAAATGAGCCAAAAAAGAGATTGAACTCAAGAATAAAAGTAAAAAATTATTACATGCCCATGAGAAGGATGCAATACTAATGCAATAATATAATTAGCTAAGTTAAGGCATGACCATTGGGCAGCAAAATGCACATTGGGTCAACACAGCTATTCTGAATCATCTAGTTAGTCTACTTGAAAAGTCAGTTCAGCACAACAGGATCATAAGAACAACTTCCTGCAACGCCAAGCTAATATATCGTGTCTGAACTTGTATTTTCTTCATTCTGTTGAAATACTTTTCAGAAACTCGGTCATCTGGCTCCAGTCTGTTTGTACACAGGTCTAAAATAAAAGTGTGCTTCTTTCTCAAGGTTGCTTATGGCTCAAAGGTTCAGTGTCATCAGTATTTCAGCACCTTTTTGTTTATATTTCAGCACTATTTTTGCACTTTTCCCTCACAATGCTATGTATTAGTTGTCACATGCTCAAATATTCCAGTTGGTGGCAGCAAAGTTTAGACTAAACACACTGTATATTTTCAGTTTCAGCAACAATAAAGGCATCTTCTAAAACCGTATATTTCAAAATGTTTTGTATTTACAGAATTGTTCAATATTTGTGAGACTGATAATAGGCCATCTAATGAACCTGCATTGTTAATGTGGGATGGCTTTCTGATACCAAGCTCTTACTATTCACACCAAAAACAGGATTAAGCATTAGCCAACAAAGAAGTAAACATGATCGTGTTGCTCATTAAGATTAATAAAGATCAAACTCACAATAGTGTAGACTATGTTGGATGATTAAGGCTGCAGGTAATCATATACTGTTTCAGTATAACAGCATGATATACATGTAACATTGCATACAAGCTATTGAGTACATTTTAGACCAAAGTAGACCATCTTCTATTTACAAAAAAAAAAAAAAAAGTCATATAGTTTGTTAGTTTTTTCCTTTGCCCAGTAATTCTAGTTATTTAGCATCAAGTGTTTCTATAGCTCCACTTCAGGTGAAAACACAAATCTAGTCTTGTTGAAATGGGAAAAATGGACATTTAAGACTGGTTTTGTGGTCCAGGGTCACAATTTAAAGATTGTGGGTGCACGTAGCCACTCATGTTTGTGTTTGGGAAAATGTATTTATTTCATATTAAATAAAAAGTTTGTTTTAAATTAACTTTATTTCTCCCAGCTGAAGTTATATTTTATAGATTTTATTTTGTAGATTTATGTGTGATTTTTGTCTTTCTCGACACCATGAATTAATGACATTTAGCGACCAGAAGGTGGCAGAAACGATTTAACGTGTGTAATCTTTTACCAGACATCACTGCAGGCTTCTGTGATGAGGTGCGTGGAAAAGAACGCGGGGGGGCTTGATGCTTGACGCCGGCGGGAAAATAAAGAGTCTTTTCCCGGGTTTCGAGATGAGGTCTACTGGAACGGCATTAACGGGTTGTGACTTGTGAGGGTTTTCTAAGCAAACACGACTCTAGGGGTCAGAGCAAAGTAAACTACATTTTTGTTGTATGTATACATATTTTAATTGCTGTATGTATTTTATGGAAAACTACTTAGCTATTTGAAGAAATTATTACAATATATTAGCTAACTATTTCTGTTATTTTATGTTTCTGGTGAGCTAGTGGTTTATTGCATGCTTCAGAACCCCGAGGCTCAATTTCTGCTTTCTGTAATGTCAGATAAAGCAGATGCATTGTTTTCCATGGAAATCCCCGAGCTCCCTCTTCCCTTGTGTGAGATAAACACTGCACAGAAGACTGAGGGGGAGGGGGAGGGTACGGGAAGAAAAACAGATCCTTTTTCTGATGCTTTTCCTGGTGTCAGTCTTTGCTAGAACTTGTCACTGTGTTTAAACATACAGTATTGCTCCCACAGTTGTAGGTTAGGTGTGTTTTCTTTGAACAGAGAACTGATGTCAATATTTGTAGAGGAAAGGACAAGCATGGTAGATTGTACTTCATTGTCACAGGAAGCTGGTTCTTTTTAAAGAACTCTGACGGCTCACATGGTCTGTCTTGAGACCTCTGACACAGGATGCGGTTTGGTAAGTGAAACGTGACAGACCAAGATCAAAATACAAAACGTGTATTGATGCACGGTTACAGGTCCTCAGCTTCTCTTGCACCTCACACGTTTTCCTAATTTTCTCTTTCAATTTTGATTCAATATTATGATTCTTATCTCTAACAGACAAAACCGTTGTAAAACAAGGAAGAGCACCATCTGAAAGGAAATTATGAGATCTTAAAATGAGGAACTGAAATATAAGTTCTAAGCTAAATTTGAACTCTAAAGCCCACTTCCATAACATAACCTGCTGCCAATGGTGTATTTTGATAAACCACACTGGTACTGAACACTGGAAAGATCAGGGAATCCCACGTTTTATGTACAAAACTGTCCTACCTTCGAGTCCCTCAAACTAAACCCAATTGTAAACATGTAAATCAGACCACACTTACTGGAGACAGATCAAGTTACAGTAGAAACACTGGGCTCCTCCCTTAGACATTAACCAGGCCAACATCCTCTGATTGTGTTATGGATCTTCTCGGTTACTGAGTATGTTTATTGTTAGAAATAGGAAATGAGTGTGTAGGCACTGGTGGACACTGATGGTCTGTTCTCCATGTCACACAGAATCCCAAATTCCCCTTGTCCTGTCATGCTGATATATCACACTGTATGCAAACAAAAGACGTGTACTTGTCAGATATCATCGGCCATCTGGGAGCGGTAACTTGGCAACCAACCTGGCAACCGACTCGACCAATTAGATAGTTCAAACACTGAAGCCCTTTCACTGGAGATGTCTCTTTGGAGATACAAGCAGGTTTAGTCAGTCTGAATCATCATGACCACAAAACATGGGATGAAAGACAAAAGAGCAAATCCTAACAACAGTTGGTCAGTCCATTGAAGTTCAGTACATGATATTGCTCAGCATAAAGCTGATGGTACCGCGGGAAAGAGTGCTATCTCTCTGATCTACAGGAAATGGTGGGCTACCAGAACCCAACGTGTGAAAAGAGTGTGAAGTGAGGGTTTTATGAAATCAAGTTTTAGTTCAGTCTCTGACAGCTATTAGCAATTTGTCTGTAAAAGGAATGTACATAATTCTATAAAAGCAGTATGGACAATAATTGGGGACGTTATAACTGGTTCTAAAACACTGTTGGGGGAACATGTTTACAGTACACAGCTCAGCTATCTTTAAACTACATCCTAACCGCCCAAACTGCTTTTCCTGATATCAGAGGTACTGAGCAATGGAAACATTTCCTTCATTTGTTTTGGAAACACGGATATGGGATGATATTAAACTCCAACTTCAAAATGGTTCTTGTGGCACCATAATGCCATGTCAGATAATCAAGCGGATACAGTATATAATGCTTGTTTTATGGTATAAAAACAACAACAACTGAGGAGGTTAATAAGTAATTTACTTCTTTGAACTGGCATTTTATTCTTTCATCCAACCGTCAAACTACACTCTGCTTGATGGACTGAACAGGTACAAATGCCTATAAATATCTGGTGAAATTTTTTTTTTTTTCATTTGCATTTTAATATACTAATACACACATTTTGTCTTCTACAATCACAATGCAGAAGGTTGACATTAACACAAGGGTGACTAGTCGTGTGAAAAATGACAACTGTGTGCAAACTTCATTTTGGTTTTGACCTCTTTGATCTCCGTTGCATCTCAACAGGAAGTGGTGGTCACTCTGTACGTGATGCGACTGACAGGCGCTTCAGCCCGCGTGACCTAATTAGGTTTACCATTGTGCTAATCTGATTAATTTTGTACACTGTTGTTTATTGTTTTAATATGTATTAGAATCAACTATCTGTTGCGAACTGCGCTGCACTGAAGGGAACTTTTAGGCCCGAGCTCTGAGAACTTCTGCATCTTTCTTTCCTGCAAACATTACAAAGAAATCATTGAGATCTCAGATGGTTGAGTCAAATCAGAGGCCTGCTTTGGGTTTTTGTAGAAGAGTGGAAAGGATGAGGAAGGGACTTTAGGTTCAGAGAAAAGCTGAAAACCACAGCGATGATTAGACTGTAACATGGATTATCACACAGATTGTAGAGTTTGCAGTGCACTGCATGTTTCAACTACAGATGTGTATGAATTATGTTTAGTAGACTTAGCAAATGAAGTCCAATAAATTAAGTGAATGCTTCAAAGAATTGTTATTGTATATGTGCATCTTTTAACCACCTCAATAAATGTATTATTATAAATCTAGGTCAGGGTATTGTACTTGTACCTTGTGTACCAAAGTGTGGTTTGTACCAGTGGAATATGCAACCTGTGCAGAACAATGATTTCTAGAGATGGATGCATGGTGGTGTGTGCACATGTGGTACTTGTGCATGATGTAGATGGATGAGGTGCTTCTGATGGCCTGATCTTAATACTGCATCTTCTCACTTAACAAAAGCTAAGCAGAGGCAAATACTTAAGTTTAAAGAGTGCATCAAACATATGTTTAGGCCTATAGTTGCAATACAATCATGTCGATATATTCCAAAAACAGCTTTTCGGCTGGTGGCTGGTTTCTTGTTGCATGTTCCAAGATGTTCTACAAGCTCGAACCAGCCCCCAACCAATATTATTACAAAACACAGTAACACTTTTCAAGGTCAAAGAGAGAGAACGAGATCCTACAAAACAGAACAGAACAAAAATATAATAATAGGCTAATAATAGTCAATGATATTTATAATTTGAAAACTGCGCAATTTTTCACATGAATACAACTGGGATAGTTTTCCTCAAAAACGATAGTTTAACTGAATTGAATCGCTACACAGACAGTATAAGGTACACAGAAGACTATAATGTGAACTGCTTCACTCAATTGCAGGTCAGGGCGGGACTAAAAACAGAGAGCTCGGCTCAAACGCTCTGCATGTGGAAACTTTTTTCCTTTTAATTTGTAGGTTCGTCAAGAAAAAATGTCTTAATCATCGATTTGATTAAATCGTGTAAATGAATCTGTAGACTGGTCGCTTGAACGCGTTGGATCCGCGTTAGATCGTGTTCCTGTCTTTTGTCCATCCGACGCACGGTTCTCGTTAAACACATCATGTGGAGTCTTTAGGACAAAATGAGGATTATTATTATCAGTAAAACAACGTTTTTATGTCTCTTCCTGTTGGCCATGGATGGTAAGTGTTTTCTGTGTCACTTCGACTTCAGTCTTTTAGGTTTAAAACAGAAAGATGATATGTATTCGCTTATTCTTCTTTAGATAGCGCTGCATCATCTCTCTGCACCTTTGTCATATAACACGTTAGAGATTGTGACCAAAAACAAAGGTTAGGATTAAATGTGAGAATTTCTGTGAGTTTAAAAAGCATGGGATGGATTAGGTTTGCCCACCAAACAATCACGTCACAGATCAGCTCTGATGGAAATCCTGCTCATGTTGGAGCAGTCATTGGGAATATTAATACATTAGGAAACTATAAGAGCACAACATTCTTTGTGCTTTCAGTGATGCACACATATGTATCTAAACTTGAACAGGGTCACAAAGAGAGCACTAATCTCCATGAGGGTACTTTAACCCGATCCAGTTTAACATAATCATGTGTAATTAACATTAAACATAATTATAACCCAGAATTACACATAACAATTATTGACATAAGCACCAGCCCTTGCACGGACAGTATAATATTCTGCAATATCCAGGGGCTGTTTCTGTTTTGTTTTGTAATTGTTTTGTTTGACTTTTGTTTATATAACCATTCAAAACTCAGTAAACTTAAGAATAATTCTTAGACGTGGAGACTAACTACTGTAAAAACTGTAAGATATTTTAACAGAAAAAGAAAATGAAAGAGTAAAAACGTGAGTGTTTTGTTGCATTTTATGTTATTTTGTTTATGTTACAGTTTTTTTTAATTGCTAACATCCTTTTGTCCAATCTGTAGTCACATTATCAAAACTCTAAACACAATTAACACAACATCCGTCTGTTGTAACATACCATTAACACAATATGTGTTGTTTTCATACAATATGCTGTCTGTTACCATGTTTCTAAAATGCTTGCATTTTGTTTTCATACAAGCTTACCCAAAACCAAAATCATGGATCTTTTAGTCATATTTACAAATGCTTAAACACAGCATGTTAGAAATTAAGATCTGTACCAAACCTTAAATATAGTGTAACGCTTCTACTTCTGAAGCAACAGCAGCTCAAAAGCATTTAAAAATCTCTCTATATAAAATATTGTAACAATTGATACGCACTTTTAAGTAACAGATCACTGAAATATTTAGAAATAACTGATTCCAGTCTCAGTTGGAGGAATAGTCAGGTGTTGAAGCTCTTTCTATTACATCAACAACAACATAGAGTTAAACATACCTCTTTGAATTGGTTTTGTGGATGCCATTACTAGTAAATTCTATTTATACATTTCTTTTTGTAAACCTTCATTACAATTAATTTTGCAAAACTGTTTCTGAATGTGTTTCAGGTGTGTTTGGTGCTGACACAGATGTAATGAAGTCAGTATCAGTGACTGAGGGAGATAATGTCTCTCTAAACACTGGTTTTACTGAAGTACAGAGAGAAGATCAGATTCTGTGGATGTTTGGATCTAAAGGGACTCGTATAGCTGAACTCTATAAGCACAGCATTGATATGTTTGGCAGTAATGAGATGTTTGGAGACAGACTGCAGATAGACTCTTTCACTGGATCTCTGACCATCAGAAACATCAGAAGCACAGACTCTGGTCTTTATAAACGACAGATCTGGAGCAACAGAGGAAACTCAGACAAGACATTCAATCTTACTGTCTATGGTAAGACTAATATGACTTAGAATATGTATAAATGGATTTGAAGCTTATTACTGGACTGGTAGTGAATCAGAAATATATTTCTTAACTACTTGTATTTTATGCTAGCAAATTAACATCCATTCAAACCCAATAAATATTTTTTTAAACTAATATGTAATGTTATGCATGCTGTCGTTGTGTTTTTGTTTTTGTAATGTAAACTTATATTGATTTTTTGTTTGTAATTGGTTCAGTTCCTGTCGTTTCCAAATGATTTACACCGGTGTCTTGTAGGTTCATTTACACTTCGTGTGTAGCCGTGTGTTTCCTTGTGCTGTGTGGGCCTTTTCACAATCCATGGTGATAATGTTGTGTTGCTCTGTTCTGATTTCCGTGTTTTGGATATTTTGATTATTGTTCTGTTCCATCTGCATTTGGATCCTGCTGTCCCTCATGTCTGAAATTGTCCATGCACATTACAACAATATACTTATTTAATGTATCTGTTTTTCAGCTCATCTGCCTGTTCCTGTCATCACTAGTAACTCTTCAAACTGTTCATCATCATCTGAACGTTCATCTGAATCCAGATGTTCACTGCTGTGTTCAGTGTTGAATGTGAGTGATGTGACTCTCTCCTGGTACAAAGGAAACAGTTTATTGTCCAGCATCAGTGTGTCTGATCTCAGCATCAGTCTCTCTCTACCTCTGGAGGTGGAATATCAGGATAAAAACAACTACAGATGTGTGCTCAACAATCCCATCAGCAACCAGACCACACATCTGGACATCAGTCAACTCTGTCACACATGTTCAGGTAGGGTTCAGCAGTGATCTGTCTTTTATTGTAACAGTATAAAGGTATGTCCACATAGGTTTTGATAGTTTGTACTTCTATATATAAATCAGTACTTAGTTCAGACTATTTATGACAATTATACCAACAACCTACAGTGGTGCTTTAGGGTAGTGCAAGATAAAAATGAAGGCATGACTGTGTATTTATATACTGGAAGTCAAAATGAAAATGTATTTAAAGGGTGTTCTGTACAATGAAAGTAAATTAAAAAAAACATTTGAGTTTCTTTTCTGCCTTCATATCATTGCTGTTCCATAAATAGTGTTTCTATTTCTTCTTTAAAGGCACAGGTGAATGATAATTATTGTTTTTCCTCTAGCAATTTCAGCTTGCTGTTCACCATGGATTGTTGCAGCATTAATATTTGCAGCAGTTATGGCTGTACTAGCAATTGGGATGTGCTGTCTTTACAGGAAATACAGAAAATCAGGGCCAAAAGGCAGGTCTTATTTTAAGCTAATGTAACAGGCTTATGTGCATTCATGTTTTTATGATTGCTATTAAGGATTTTATTATAATGGTGCTTTTTTATATTCTTGACTTTAGTGAATAATTGTTTTGAACCATCTGCACATGCATCTGAAACAGTCCAGACAGACGACGGTGAGATAACTTATGCTGAAACAACATTTTTACCAAAAGTACAAAACAAGGTATGAATCCCAGGGTGTGTTCACTTTTACACCAGATAAAAATGATACAATTATGCTTTACTGTGTTTTTTAAAAGTTAGTATGTTGCAATGGCAGTAGACTTTTACTGCAATAGTTGTGTACCACATTAGCAGCACATTAATCAGAAGACAATGCTCTTCTTCCTTGTGACTTTGCCAGCTTCTGGCATGAAAAACGGAGGTTTTTAATAGTGTGATTACTCTGGAATGATCAAAGCATCACACTTTTTCAGCTATACATCTCAACAATAGCATCCACTAAATACTAGATACATGTGTTCTGTCTTTTCACATTTAAAATGTGTTTCAAAGTATTAACTGACTGCTATAAAGAAAATTATAGAAATGCTATAAAATGATGAGCCTCCTGGTTTCTGTCTTACTTTCTGTCTGTGTTGTCCTACAGAAGCCTAAAGGGACAGAAGAGACCATATACTCCACCGTCAATGGACACTGATCAATCAAGCAGCGGTCTCTCATTTCACCACAGTGGATTTGCACACCTGCATCGGTCAGCATTACCACCCTTGACTGAGGAGAGGAAGGGAAACAGGATTTGCTCTTGATTTTCTTTGCTTCTTAACATAAAAGAAAATATTTTAAAGAACTTTGGGGTCCAAACAACTTTGGGCCACGTTTAATCTTATTGTATAAAAAAATATTGAATCAAAATATCTTCTTCATATCATATATGCTTGGTGTGACATGATGGTGAGTAAATGATGACAATAAGTTGATCCGATTGTGGCAGAACCAGCATGTCTTATATATAGGAAATGAAAGACTGAAGAACTTGTTCAACATTGGCCGTGTTATTTATTATATAGTTTTGCATATCCAAATTCCCCTCTAACAAATCTACATTTTGCAAGGAGACACAGCAGAGTTAAAAATGACCATTAAAAACAACCGACTTAAAGAGAGAGAATACTTCATTATAGTACAAAAGCACAGTATGTGATTCATTAAGATCAGAAACTTCATGAATGCCGTGTTTATGTTCTCTCAGCTCTGATACACAAACACCTGGCAGTTATTAATGTCCTCAGAGTTCTTATGTAAAGCCACAAGACTCCACCCCAACCCCAGCTGTCTTTCCCGTAATTCATACCTTTCTGCCCTGTATCATAGCACTGCAAGTCATTACATGTCTCGTCACACGCTGCTGCTTCACACTCACAGACTCTTAGACCGAGCTGTGTGCTGTGTCTGGTTAAACTCTTCTTGTGTTTTTTGTTTTTCATTATCAGTAACATGAACAGCTGGTCATTTTCCAGACAAATGTATGTGAATTCCTAAACTGTGGAATGACATTGACAATGATCCTCAAATTACATCGGTGTTGTTTGTTGATTATTTAGGTCAGTGACTTTCAAAATGTGGGGTAGTAAAATGTAAAAAAGGAAAATGACAATTTTTAGATGAACTGTTTAAAGTGGTTGTGTTTATGTTTGTAAGTCACACGGCAGGTGGTTTAAAGGGGCAGGTACCAAACTGAAAAGCACTGTATTAGATAGAACTGTGGTTGTACCTGCTATGAGAGCTTGACATATTACATTTAAGACTGCAGTCTTGCACACAGCGTCATTTATGATTTAATCAAAAGGAATTTTGGTAGACTACAAAGAAGCACGTTTGCCATATTGTATTTGCATTGGGAAGTGCACGTGCATTTGATTGAACGATTATGAGTTACTGCCTCCTGGTGTCTATAGAAGAGAATCGCGTCAGTGAGGTTGTGATGGTGGCTTTCTCCTTTTCCAATCCGTTCTAGACCTGGAGCAGGGCAACAGCAGTCCCGCCCACCACAGCATAAATCAGGGATGGAGTCACACTCACAGAACTGCCAGAAAAGCCTGCAGAAAGAAAAAACTGAGGAATCAAATGTTATTTTTTTTGTAAACTCTTCTGCTCATTAAATGATGTTTGAATGAAAAAAATATAATAGATTGTTCCAACTCTGAATTTTTACATTTTGCAGGGACAGTGTCCACTTAAATTGGCACGAAAGAACAAGCAGCTGAGTGCGTGTGTGTGTGTGTGTGTGTGTGTGTGTGTGTGTATTGTGATGATTGGTTGCTTGCACTATTTTTGTCAATTGAAAACTCAACCAGAGTGAATCAACAAACGGGTTTTAAACTACTTTAGAAATGAGCATAAATTGCATTATTTTTATTTTGGGTGAATTGTTTCATTAAAAGACAGATCACTGCTGAACACTACCTGTACATGTGTGACAGAGTTGAGTGATGTCCAGATGTGTGGTCTGGTTGCTGATGGGATTGTTGAGCACACAGCTGTAGGTGTTTTTATCCTGATATTCCACCTCCAGAGGTAGAGAGAGACTGATGCTGAGATCAGACACACTGATGCTGGACAATAAACTGTTTCCTTTGTACCAGGAGAGAGTCACATGACTCATATTCAACACTGAACACAGTAATGAACATCTGGACACTGAAGATGATGATGATGATGATGATAAACAGTTTGAAGAGGTACTAGTGATGACAGGAACAGGCAGATGAGCTGAAAAACAGATAAATTAAATAAGTATATTGTTGTAATGTGGGCAATTTCAGACATGAGGGACAGCAGGATCCAAATGCAGATGAAGCGGAACAATCAAAATATCCAAAACACAGAAATCAGAACAGAATTATAACCTTGGACTAAGTTTACATTACAAAAACAGAAAGGCAGCATGCATAATAAAGGCTGCATTAAATATTAGATTAAAAAAAAGATTAATTAATTCTATATTTAGAAAGGGCAATGGGTTATAATTTACTGGCATAAAAATCAAGTGGTTGGGAAATACATTTCATTTTTATCTAACCTTCATTTTTAGAGTTGTCATCATATTCCTGATTCACTACCAGTGCAGTAATAAGCTTCAAATCCATTTATACATATTCTAAGTCATAATCTTACCATAGACAGTAAGATTGAATGTCTTGTCTGAGTTTCCTCTGTTGCTCCGGATCTGTCGTTTATAAAGACCAGAGTCTGTGCTTCTGATGTTTCTGATGGTCAGAGATCCAGTGAAAGAGTCCAGCTGCAGTCTGTCTCCAAACATCTCATTACTCTTAAACATATCAATGCTCTGCTTATAGAGTTCAGCTATACGAGTCCCTTTAGATCCAAACATCCACAGAATCTGATCTTCTCTCTGTACTTCAGTAACATCAGTGTTTAGAGTCACATTATCTCCCTCAGTCACTGATACTGACTTCATTACATCTGTGTCAGCACCAAACACACCTGAAACACATTCAGAAGTATATCTTTGGCTGAAATCTTGAAAACCTTTAAAATTAATTATTTAGCATATTTATGTTTTAAGAATTTTACACAAGTGTTACGATCCTTGGCATCGTTGTTTTCGTGTGTGTTGCTTTGTGTATGTGACTGTGTATGTGTGCAGGGATTGGCTCTTCATCAAGGAACGCGACTGGTGGATCCTGAAGCGGGTGACTTTAAAAGGGCGGCGTTACCAGCACACGGGAGCTCACTTTGGCGTTTGCTGTTGTGGCGTGAAGAGCTCCGGATTCCGGCTCCGTTAAACAGATCACCAACGGCTTTGTGTTTATTATTTGTGACTATTTCGATTCGTGATTTATTGTGTTTAATTCTCTGGAGCGTAGGAGAGGTCTGCTATTTATTTTGATCTATCTTTGCGATGTGTTTTCTGGTCTAGGGAGATAGGGAAGTACATTTGTATTTTCTTTTCTTTGTAACTAGGACATTTATATTTTTCTTTTATTTAGTTCTTATGTTTGTTATTTTGGCCTTGGGCCTCTCTGAAGCTAATGCTCCTTATCCAATCTTTATTTATTTATTTATTCAATAAATCGTTTAACTTCATGTGTTGTACTGATGATCTGTTGGCTGTGGCTGGAATCCTATTAATATCCGTCGTTCGCGTCTCACCCTATTAATATGGGCGGTAACAAGTATATGGCAGGATGTGGTTTCCACCATTGGTTATTGGACCATGAATGTCTCTATAATGATTAGATGAGTTTTATTCAGTAATTTAAAGTTATCACTTCTACAATAATGTGTTTTGGCACATATCAGTCAAACAGGCACATTAATATTGGAGTATTTGAGCTAGTGATAACCACTGATGCTCATTGACTCTTAGAAACCTCTGAGGTTTTTTTTATAAAAAAAAATCCCAATAAACATTTATAAAAACACATAAAACAAATAATTAAGCAGCAATAGACATCTTACCTTCAATGCAAATGAAGAGCAAGATTAAACCCAGCTTGTTTGTGTGCATCTTAGTAGTGCAAGCGGTGTTACTGAGCGAGGTTTCCGTTCACAAACAGAGCATGTGGTGAAGATTCAGTCAATGACGCTCATACTGTCATGAGGAAGTATTAGTCAGAGTTGATCAAAATAGATTGTTTAAATATCGTTGAATATAGCCTACAGTACCTTTTATCTCCTCAGGTTACTGATACTCTTTTAAAAAAAATTTATCATGTTGTAAAAATAACACTTTGCAACTTAGTCTAAATATTTAATATATTTACAAATATTCCTAGGTTGTGAAAGAAATAGCTACGTAAGATTTTCAACACCATATACTAAATAAAGCATCAGACTTATTTTTGTTTCTAAGCACAAGTTTGCATGGGTATTGTGGGCACAAGATGATTCGTGAGAGGTTTCCAAGAGCATGAGTAACCCGGGATTCCGAACCCGGGATTCCGGTGCGGGAGGCAGGCGCTCTAACAAGGAACGCCAAAGGCTACAGCCTCTTGCGTCAGTTGCTAGAGTGCCTCTTTTGAGGTCAGGAGAGTGAGGTTTACACACAGCCCTTACTGGCATACATCCGTTACACTCACCCCCCTAAACCTCACTCCCATCCGGGTCACGGCACCAATGTAACCCCCCCATCCTAACACACCATCCACACCATCCTAAGGTCCACACCATCCTAACTCGTTCTTGCTCCGAGCGGGTCTCGAACCCGGGATTCCGGCGCAGAAGGACGGGCGCTCTAACAAGGAACACCAAAGGCCTCTAGCCTCTAGGGTCAGTTGCTAGAGCGCCTCTTTTTGAGGTCAGGAGAGTGAGGTTTACACACAGCCCTTACTGGCATACATCCGTTACACTTGCAAGGCTGAAGAGCATCTGCAGCACTGAGGTTAGTAAGAGCTCTCTCACAGAGCCACTTCCTGTCCACAGGACCCTTCTTCACTTCATGCTAACCGTGTCAGAGGTCATATAGTTTCTCCAGTAGATGGCGGTAAGTGAGTAAGGGGTTTAAATAAACGAAAAATATGAATTAGTTCAGAACGATTCGTTTACTTTTGAGATTCATTCAACAGCGAGTCGTTCTCGAACGAGACACCACTAACTCTCCAGCCAGTGTGTCTTTTTATCCGTTTAGCAGGACGTTATATATACACTGCAACTACTGAATAATGTAAATAATCAGGTAGGAACAAATGTCTCTATAGCTACTACTTCCGTCTGATCTCTGAGGTTTCATTAACAGATAAAAGTGTACTAGTCCTATATAATATAGCCTACAATTCATCTGTTTTAATCAGATCCACCTTGATGATGTACTAACATACAAACTGCTCAACAACATTTGACGTCATAATAGCGCGTCTATGCAGTTGCTAAGGTCTTCTGTATTAATTATTTGGATATTTTTTGTGTGTGGTTGCGAGGCTGTTCTGGATTGTTGTTGGGTTATAGATTTATGTTTTACACACAGAAAGCTTTATTATAATTGTATATATATATAGGTATATTATATTGTGGCTAACGTTACCTAATAAGAATAAGAGTATCTTATCAGCATTAGCCACAAATACTGTACACTGCATGTCCAAGGCAGTTTCCAAGAGTATGTCAAACTGCAATATATATATATATATATAACACAAATTATGTACACAAATTTCATAAATACACATCAAAAAAATAATTATCTCTGTCCAAAGACATTTCCATATTTGTGCTCTTATTGTCACCATATCTGATGACATTATCTATAGTCCTTGATTAAATTCACAGCAGATTACACTCATCCCTCCAGAGATGAACATTTGGACGTATGGTCTTCTGTGTCAGTCTGAGATGTTTGCAGACTGCAGTTTTGCTCATATTCTTCCAAGACCTTCACCACATCCACACAGCCGAACTGCATGGCATCAACCCGAGGAATATTTCCCCACCTGAATAAGAGATATGAGGATAATTATCACCAAATGAATGAAGCTGAAGGTAAATGTGTAAAGAAACAGGGTTCTGTACCGGTCTTGCACAAAAGGGTTGACTTTGCAGGACTGTGTCAGAAATACCACAACATCCATGTGACCTAAAACAGAGAAGACATAGACGACAAATCACGTTTATGATTAACAAATCATGTTTGGGACTGAATTATTTGATGTTTGCAGAAAATGATTTTACCCTCTGCAGCAGCTATGTGAAGAGGTGTACGAGAGTCATAGTCCTTCAGTTCCATATCCATAGATGAAAGGGCAAACCTGAGGAGCAAAGAGAAAGAGGGCAGTAAGTCATTTATAAATCAGTAACACTCATACATTTGGAGCAATAAAGACATTGTGAAGTGTGTAAAATGACCTTCTCAGAGCGGAGACATCTCCACTGTGGGCTGCAAACATCAGATTCACCACTGATTTATTCTAAGAAAAGAAAAGATTTGCTGCATTAATTGCTGAAACTAATAATCAGTCTAAAAAAATACTTTTAGTGTTTAAAATTGGTTGATGTGAAAGCTTTTTTCTCATTTTAGATTTACCCTGTCATCACCAGACTGCCTGCGAGGGTCTTGCTTCCTCACAAAGTGCCTCAGATTGTCATAATTGTGGAAGTTGAACAAAGACACCAGTTCCTAATTATGGAAGGGTTACAAAATGTGTTATTTAGACTAAATCTATGATGTGGAATTAAAAAGTGGGTGTAAAACCAACGGGATGATGGCTGAAACACCTGACAGAAGTGGATTCCACGGACGCTGTTCCCAACTTTATCCACAGGAGGCGACCAACACATGACACCCATCACATTCGGCACCACCAGAAGAACTGCACCAGACACACCAGACTTAGCAGGTAATCCAACCTGACATGTTTTGGTATATAAAGTCATATGGTTTGTTACTATGACCAGTACGACAAATTTAATTAATATTGTTACAAGAATCTACCAGAAAATTCCTCAATATTATATTGTTTAGACGTTTTCAATGCTCTCCTGTATATATAACATACATGTTTGACCTCAAAAGGCTGAACACTTAAATTTACATTTAAGTAAAGTTTTTAATAAGTAATTTTAAATAAGCACTTTTTGTAAAATACATTGACTAGATTTAAAGTTCTATCTATAATAACTAGGAGTTGTGCAAAATCTTAATAGATTGCACTCTTAAATTTACTTTTAAATAAACAATTTTTTTATAATTATTATTTGAAAAATAAGTTATAAATGACTTCCTATAAAGACAGACAGAGTAGAAACAATCCTTTTCCTCACGTGGAAAGCAAACTGTCCCGAGTAGTCGTACATCCCACAGGAGTGCATGAGACTCAACGTGCTTCGTACGGCTTCTGTGCTCAGGACTCTCTCTCCTGTGATTGGACAGATGCCTCCGTTAGCCAGCGTGGCGGCCATCACGCTGCCGGATTCACACGTGACCTCTATGGCGCATAACTATAAGGGGCAGAGAGGGAATTCTGATAGGATTGCCAGAAGTACTTAATGTTTGATTTAACAGTGAAAAAGTGTCAAGCTACCTGGAAATAAAAGTCCAGTGCGTCTATCATTTCTGCCCCTTCAGGAAAACACTGTAAAGAAGGACGTCACAGTTGCGTTTGCAGACAATCAATAACATCTTTCTAGTTTGCTAAAGATGCTAAAGTATAAACCTTTTTCTCTTTTAGGTAGTATCCTATTGCGTAGTTTCTGTCTCCTTCTCAGACTGGAACCTGGTGAAATGAAAATGAAACTTAAGTCAAAATCAATGATATTGGGTGCAGAACAAGTCTAAAATGACTAATTGAAAGACATACGTTGCATTGCTGAAGCCCACATACTCCCTGCCTGCCATTTTCTTCACAAATTCCATCACCTGTGAACAAAATTATACTTATTTGTGATCCTGGAGCACAAAAGCAGTCTTAAGTCGCACAGGCATATTTGTAGCAATAGACAAAAATACATTGTATGGGTCAAGATTATCGATTTTTTTTTAATGCCAAAAATCATTAGGATATTAAGTAAAGAGCATGTTCCACGAAGATGTTTTGTAAATGTCCTACTGTAAATATATCAAAACTTAATTTTTTAATAGTAATTTGTTTTGCTAAGAACCTCATTTGGACAACTTTAAAGGCAATTTTTCAAATAGTTGTATCTCGGCCAAATATTGTCCTATCCTAGCAAACCATACATCAATGGAAAGCATATTTATTCTCAATTTAAAAATACCATTATGACTGGTTTTGTGGTCCAGGGTCACATTATTGTAGACACACTAACAAACAGTCAAGAGTTTGAAATCACATTTGGTCCTTTTCTGGAATAACGGCAATATACATACCCAAAAATACATATATGTCCAGGTAATAACAACTTTGGTAAATAACTAATTACAGTCTATTCCTAAAACAAAGATACTCCTAGACTTATAAACTAGCTGAAAAGCCGTATGTACTACTTTTTTTTAAATGGCAATATCCAACAGGTTACAACTTACATTGTCAAACTTCTCGGCCTTGTTGACACCTGGCTGTAGAGAACGAGAAAAACAACAGTACAATTTACCAATGCATGATTTTGGGGTCCAAACAACTTTGGGCCACGTTTAATCTTATTGTATAAAATGTGTATAAAAAATATTGAATAAAAATTGTTTTTTTCAAAATATCTTCTTCATATCATATATGCTTGTGTGACATGATGGTGAGTAAATGATGACAATAAGTTGATCCGATTGTGGCAGAACCAGCATGTCTTATATATAAGAAATGAAAGACTGAAGAACTTGTTCAACATTGGCCATATTATTTATTATATAATTTTGCATATCCAAATTCCCCTCTAACAAATCTACATTTTGCAAGGAGACACAGCAGAGTTTAAAATGACCATTAAAAACAACCGACTTAAAGAGAGAGAATACTTCATTATAGTACAAAAGCACAGTATGTGATTCATTAAGATCAGAAACTTCATGAATGCCGTGTTTATGTCCTCTCAGCTCTGATACACAAACACCTGGCAGTTATTAATGTCCTCGGACTTCTTATGTAAAGCCACAAGACTCCTCCCCAACCCCAGCTGTCTTTCCCGTAATTCATACCTTTCTGCCCTGTATCATAGCACTGCAAGTCATTACATGTCTCGTCACACGCTGCTGCTGCTTCACAGACTCTTAGACCGAGCTGTGTGCTGCGTCTTGTTAAACTCTTCTTGTGTTTTTTGTTTTTCATTATCAGCAACATGAACAGCTGGTCATTTTCCAGACAAATGTATGTGAATTCCTAAACTGTGGAATGACATTGACAATGATCCTCAAATTACATCGGTGTTGTTTGTTGATTCTTTAGGTCAGTGACTTTCAAAATGTGGGGTAATAACATTTAAAAATGACAATTTTTAAAAGAACTGTTTAAACTGGTTGTGTTTATGTTTGTAAGTCACACGGCAGGTGGTTTAAAGGGGCAGGTACCAAACTGAAAAGCACTGTATTAGATAGAACTGTTGTTGTGCCTGCTATGAGAGCTTGACATATTACATTTAAGACTGCAGTCTTGCACACAGCGTCATTTATGATTTAATCAAAAGGAATTTTGGTAGACTACAAAGAAGCACGTTTGCCATATTGTATTTGCATTGGGAAGTGCACGTGCATTTGATTGAACAATTATGAGTTACTGCCTCCTGGTGTCTATAGAAGAGAATCGCGTCAGTGAGGTTGTGAAGGTGGCTTTCTCCTTTTCCAATCCGTTCTAGACCTGACATAACAAACAAGCAGGGCAACAGCGGTCCCGCCCACCACAGCATAAATCAGGGATGGAGTCACACTCACAGAACTGCCAGAAAAGCCTGGAGAAAGAAAAAACTGAGGAATCAAATGTTGATTTTTTTTGTAAACTCTTCTACTCATTAAATGATGTTCGAATGAAAAAAATATAATGGATTGTTCCAACTCTGAATTTTTACATTTTGCATGGACAGTGTCCACTTAAATTGGCACGAAAGAACAAGCAGCTGAGTGTGTGTGTGTGGGTGTGTGCGTGCGTGCGTGCGTGTGTGTGTATTGTGATGATTGGTTGCTTGCACTATTTTTGTCAATTGAAAACTCAACCAGGGTGAATCAACAAACGGGTTTTAAACTACTTTAGAAATGAGCATAAATTGCATTATTTTTAATTTTGGGTGAATTGTTTCATTAAAAGACAGATCACCGCTGAACACTACCTGAACATGTGTGACAGAGTTGAGTGATGTCCAGATGTGTGGTCTGGTTGTTGATGGGATTGTTGAGCACACAGCTGTAGGTGTTTTTATCCTGATATTCCACCTCCAGAGATAGAGAGAGACTGATGCTGAGATCAGACACACTGATGCTGGACAATAAACTGTTTCCTTTGTACCAGGAGAGAGTCACATGACCCACATTCAACACTGAACACAGTAATGAACATCTGGACACTGATGATGATGATGATAAACAGTTTGAAGAGTTACTAAGGATAACAGGAACAGGCAGATGAGCTGAAAAACAGATAAATTAAATAAGTATATTGTTGTAATGTGGGCAATTTCAGACATGAGGGACAGCAGGATCCAAATGCAGATGAAGCGGAACAATAATCAAAATATCCAAAACACAGAAATCAGAACAGAATTTTAACCTTGGACTAAGTTTACATTACAAAAACAGAAAGGCAGCATGCATAATAAAGGCTGCATTAAATATTAGATTAAAAAAAAGATTAATTAATTCTATATTTAGAAAGGGCAATGGGTTATAATTTACTGGCATAAAAATCAAGTGGTTGGGAAATACACTTTATTTTTATCTAACCTTAATTTTTAGAGTTGTCATCATATTCCTGATTCACTACCAGTGCAGTAATAAGCTTCAAATCCATTTATACATATTCTAAGTCATAGTCTTACCATAGACAGTAAGATTGAATGTCTTGTCTGAGTTTCCTCTGTTGCTCCGGATCTGTCGTTTATAAAGTCCAGAGTCTGTGCTTCTGATGTTTCTGATGGTCAGAGATCCAGTGAAAGAGTCTATCTGCAGTCTGTCTCCAAACGTCTCATTACTCTTAAACATATCAATGCTGTGCTTATAGAGTTCAGCTATACGAGTCTCTTTAGATCCAAACATCCACAGAATCTGATCTTCTCTCTGTACTTCAGTAAAACCAGTGTTTAGAGTAACAAAATCTCCCTCAGTCACTGATACTGACTTCATTACATCTGTGTCAGCACCAAACACACCTGAAACACATTCAGAAGTATATCTTTGGCTGAACCGAGAGATCTTGAAAAACCTTCAAAAATGTATTATTTAGCATATTTATGTGTTAAACATTCAACACAAGTATATGGCAGGATGTGGTTTCCACCATTGGTTATTGGACCATGAATGTCTCTATAATGATTAGATGAGTTTTATTCAGTAATTTAAAGTTATCACTTATATAATAATATGTGTTTTGGCACATATCAGTCAAACAGGCAAATTAATATTGGAGTATTTGAGCTAGTGATAACCACTGATGCTCATTGACTCTTTGAAACCTCTGAGGCTTTTTTATAAAAACAAATCCCACTAAACATTTATAAAAACACATAAAACAAATAATTAAGCAGCAATAGACATCTTACCTTCAATGCAAATGAAGAGCAAGATTAAACCCAGCTTGTTTGTGTGCATCTTTGTAGTGCAAGCGGTGTTACTGAGGTTTCCGTTCACAAACAGAGCATGTGGTGAAGATTCAGTCAATGACGCTCATACTGTCATGAGGAAGTATTAGTCAAGAGTTGATCAAAATGGATTGTTTAGATATCGTTGAATATTGCCTACCAGTACCTTTTATCTCCTCAGGTTACTGATACTCTTTTAAAAAGAAAATATCATGTTGTAAAAATAACACTTTGCAACTTACTCTAAATATTTAATATATTTACAAATATTCCTAGGTTGTGAAAGAAATAGCTACGTAAGATTTTCAACACCATATACTAAATAAAGCATCAGACTTATTTTTGTTTCTAAGCACAAGTTTGCATGGGTATTGTGAGCACAAGATGATTCGTGAGAGGTTTCCAAGAGCATGAGTAACCCGGGATTCCGAACCCGGGATTCCGGTGCGGGAGGCGGGCGCTCTAACAAGGAACGCCAAAGGCTACAGCCTCTTGCGTCAGTTGCTAGAGTGCCTCTTTTGAGGTCAGGAGAGTGAGGTTTACACACAGCCCTTACTGGCATACATCCGTTACACTCACCCCCCTAAACCTCACTCCCATCCGGGTCACGGCACCAATGTAACCCCCCCATCCTAACACACCATCCACACCATCCTAAGGTCCACACCATCCTAACTCGTTCTTGCTCCGAGCGGGTGTCGAACCCGGGATTCCCGTGCAGAAGGACGGGCGCTCTAACAAGGAACACCAAAGGCCTCTAGCCTCTAGGGTCAGTTGCTAGAGCGCCTCTTTTTGAGGTCAGGAGAGTGAGGTTTACACACAGCCCTTACTGGCATACATCCGTTACACTTGCAAGGCTGAAGAGCATCTGCAGCACTGAGGTTAGTCTCTCACAGAGCCACTTCCTGTCCACAGGACCCTTCTCCACTTCATGCTAACCGTGTTAGAGGTCATATAGTTTCTCCAGTAGATGGCGGTAAGTGAGTAAGGGGTTTAAATAAACAAAAAATATGAATTAGTTCAGAACGATTTGTTCGCTTTTGAGGTTCATTCAACAACAGCGAGTCGTTCTCGAACGAGACACCACTAACTCTCCAGCCAGTGTGTCTTTTTATCCGTTTAGCAGGACGTTATATATACACTGCAACTACTGAATAATGTAAATAATCAGGTAGGAACAAATGTCTCTATAGCTACTACTTCCGTCTGATCTCTGAGGTTTCATTTACAGATAAAAGTGTACTAGTCCTATATAATATAGCCTACAATTCATCTGTTTTAATCAGATCCACCTTGATGATGTACTAAAATACAAACTGCTCAACAACATTTGACGTCATAATAGCGCGTCTATGCAGTTGCTAAGGTCTTCTGTCTTAATTATTTGGATATTTTTTGTGTGTGGTTGCGAGGCTGTTCTGGATTGTTGTTGGGTTATAGATTTATGTTTTACACACAGAAAGTTTTATTATAATTTTATATATATATATAGGTATATTATATTGTGGCTAACGTTACCTAATAAGAATAAGAGTATCTTATCAGCATAAGATTATGTTGCCATGGTTGGTTTTGTTTATTAGCCACAAATACTGTACACTGCATGTCCAAGGCAGTTTCCAAGAGTATGTCAAACTGCAATATATATATATATAACACAAATTATGTACACAAATTTCATAAATACACATCAAAAAAATAATTATCTCTGTCCAGAGACATTTCCATATTTGTGCTCTTATTGTCACCATATCTGATGACATTATCTACAGTCCTTAGGTTGATTAAATTCACAGCAGATTACACTCATCCCTCCAGAGATGAACATTTGGACGTATGGTCTTCTGTGTCAGTCTGAGATGTTTGCAGACTGCAGTTTTGCTCATATTCTTCCAAGACCTTCACCACATCCACACGGCCGAACTGCATGGCATCAACCCGAGGAATATTTCCCCACCTGAATAAGAGATATGAGGATAATTATCACCAAATGAATGAATCTGAAGGTAAATGTGTAAAGAAACAGGGTTCTGTACCGGTCTTGCACAAAAGGGTTGACTTTGCAGGACTGTGTCAGAAATACCACAACATCCATGTGACCTAAAACAGAGAAGACGTAGATGACAAATCACGTTTATGATTAACAAATCACGTTTATGATTAACAAATCATGTTTGGGACTGAGTTATTTGATGTTTGCAGAAAATGATTTTACCCTCTGCAGCAGCTATGTGAAGAGGTGTACGAGAGTCATAGTCCTTCAGCTCCATATCCATAGATGAAAGGGCAAATCTGAGGAGCAAAGAGAAAGAGGGCAGTAAGTCATTTATATTTCAGTAACACTCATACATTTGGAGTAATAAAGACATTGTGAAGTGTGTAAAATGACCTTCTCAGAGCGGAGACATCTCCACTGTGGGCTGCAAACATCAGATTCACCACTGATTTATTCTAAGAAAAGAAAAGATTTGCTGCATTAATTGCTGAAACTAATAATCAGTCTAAAAAAAGAAATTTTAGTGTTTAAAATTGGTTGATGTGAAAGCTTTTTTCTCATTTTAGATTTACCCTGTCATCACCAGACTGCCTGCGAGGGTCTTGCTTTCTCACAAAGTGCCTCAGATTGTCATAATTGTGGAAGTTGAACAAAGACACCAGTTCCTAATTATGGAAGGGTTACAAAATGTGTTATTTAGACTAAATTTATAACGTGGAATTAAAAAGTGGGTGTAAAACCAACGGGATGATGGCTGAAACACCTGACAGAAGTGGATTCCACGGACGCTGTTCCCAACTTTATCCACAGGGGGCGACCAACACATGACACCCATCACATTCGGCACCACCAGAAGAACTGCACCAGACACACCAGACTTAGCAGGTAATCCAACCTGACATGTTTTGGTATATAAAGTCATATGGTTTGTTACTATGACCAGTACGACAAATTTAATTAATATTGTTACAAGAATCTACCAGAAAATTACTCAATATTATATTGTTTAGAAGTTTTCAATGCTCTCCTGTATATATAACATATATGTTTGACCTCAAAAGGCGGAACACTTAAATTTACATTTAAGTAAAGTTTTTAATAAGTAATTTTAAATAAGCACTTTTTGTAAAATACATTGACTAGATTTAAAGTTCTATAATAACTAGGAGTTGTGCAAAATCTTAATAGATTGCACTCTTAAATTTACTTTTAAATAAACAATTTTTTATAATTATTATTTGAAAAATAAGTTATATAATTCGCACATGACTTCATATAAAGACAGACAGAGTAGAAACAATCCTTTTCCTCACGTGGAAAGCAAACTGTCCCGAGTAGTCGTACATCCCACAGGAGTGCATGAGACTCAACGTGCTTCGTACGGCTTCTGTGCTCAGGACTCTCTCTCCTGTGATTGGACAGATGCCTCCGTTAGCCAGCGTGGCGGCCATCACGCTGCCGGATTCACACGTGACCTCTATGGCGCATAACTATAAGGGACAGAGAGGAAATTCTGATAGAATTACCAGAAGTACTTAATGTTTGATTTAACAATGAAAAAGTGTCAAGCTACCTGGAAATAAAAGTCCAGTGCGTCTATCATTTCTGCCCCTTCAGGAAAACACTGTAAAGAAGGACATCACATTTGCGTTTGCAGACAATCAATAACATCTTTCTAGTTTGCTAAAGATGCTAAAGTACAAACCTTCTTCTCTTTTAGGTAGTATCCTATTGCGTAGTTTCTGTCTCCTGTCTCCTTCTCAGACTGGAACCTGGTGAAACGAAAATTAAACTTAAGTCAAAAGCAATTAAACTGGGTGCAGAACAAGTCTAAAATGACTAATTGAAAGACATACGTTGCATTGCTGAAGCCCACATACTCCCTGCCTGCCATTTTCTTCACAAACTCCATCACCTGTGAAAGAGACCCAACTAAATGATACTTATTTGTGATCCTGGACCACAAAACCAGTCTTAAGTAGCACAGGCATATTTGTAGCATTGGATAAAAATACATTGTATGGGTCAAAATTATCGATTTTTCTTTTATGCCAAAAATCATTAGGATATTACAGGGTTTTTTCAATTGCTAACATCCTTTTGTCCGATCTGTAGTCACATTATCAAAACTCTAAACACAATTAACACAACATCCGTCTTTTGTGACCATTAACACAATAGGTGTTGTTTAAATCGATTTTGAATCAGGCTTGCTGTGTTTTGATAGAGTTAGTATTTGTAGAAAAAGGTATTCAGCATTTTGAAATGTAGAGTTTGTATTTATTTAACAAAATGTGGTTTTGGCCATTAAATAAATTATTTGGCTAATTGTGTGATGTAGATGTGTTGCTGTGTTAAGAGTTTAGCAAAAGTACTTAAAGTATTGGTAAACGCTTAACAATTGAAGCAATTGAAAAGAACTATAAGTAAAGAGCATGTTCCACGAAGATGTTTTGTAAATTTCCTACTGTTAATATATCAAAACTTAATTTTTGATTAGTAATTTGCTTTGCTAAGAATCTCATTTGGACAACTTTAAAGGCAATTTTTCAAATAGTTGTATCTCGGCCAAATATTGTCCTATCCTAGCAAACCATACATCAATGGAAAGCATATTTATTCTCAATTAAAAAAAATACCATTATGACTGGTTTTGTGGTCCAGGGTCACATTTTTGTAGACACACTAACAAACAGTCAATAATTTGAAATCACATTTGGTCCTTTTTTGGAATAACGGCAATATACATACCCAAAAATACATATATGTCCAGGTAATAACAACTTTGGTAAATAACTAATTACAGTCTTTTCCTAAAACAAGATACTCCTAGACTTATAATATAGCTGAAAAGCCGTGTGTACTACTTTTTTTTAAATGGCAATATCCAACAGGTTACAACTTACATTGTCAAACTTCTCGGCCTTGTTGACACCTGGCTGTAGAGAATGAGATAAACAACAGTACAATTTACCAATGCATGATTTTTGTGTATTCTAGCTTGTACTGAAGAACTCAGGGAACCTAGACAGCACAAGTCACATACATTTAGTGTAAGTGGGCACTTTTAATAGACTGGATTCAATCCAGACCAGTAAAACTCTGCTCATAGCTTCACATGTAGCAGATGCACTGGGTCTGTCCACACAGAGATGAATTCTGGGTCAAAGGTTTGTTAGATCAAATGAATTCTTGGCCCTGTCCGCATGTCAATACATGTGTGTATGTCAGTGTTTGTTTGGGAGCCGTGCAGAGTTGATTATCAGACAAACAAGAAAATACTGTTAACACAAACCTACTTGACACCAGAAAATATTTCTATACAATTTCCCCCAAAATATATGTATTTTTAAATAAACCTATTTGTTTACCTTGATAAGTGAACTGATGACAATTGCTCCAGCATTGACCATGGGGTTGTGAGGTTTATCTAAGAACAGAAAACCAGCTTCAGCTCATTGAATTATTTAAATTAAATGTCATTTTATACTTTTTTTTAATAATTATTAGCTTTTAAATATAATAATACATTTATGTTGATCATTTCTTTCTATTGAGATTATTCTCAGTATACAGAAAAGTTCTGTCTAGCAGAAACAAATAAGATATTCTACACATCTCATTTGATAATGCTAATCTATGACACTTTCCCACCCACCTTCTTCATCTAGGGAGAGTTTGTTGAATTTGAATCCGCTGGGCTCCATCCCGACGTACTGATGAATGCGCTCCGTGCCGTGCTCGTGTACAGCGATGGCGTATTCCAGCGGCTTCACGCACGACTGCAAGCAGAACGGGACCTTTGTGTCTCCCACTGAGTGCCTGAAATCAAAGAAGCGTTTAAAATACCATCACTTCATATTTTAGAAAGGATTTATATATTCACCTTTGTCCATCCACTGTGCAGAGAGAGACACCCCAAAGATCAGGACTAAACTTGGTCAGATGGGGAATGTATTTTGCGACCTAAAAAAAGATTCTAAGATTATATAAATAGCTATAAAATTAGTGAGGAAAAATGACTTAAATCATCCCTACATGTCCATCATGTTGCAGTTTTGATGTGTTGTAAATATCATTGATGACACCCACAAATGCCTCAAATTCTGGAATGATAAACTTCCTTCTGAAAGCGAGACTCAGCAGGACGATGTTGCCACCCACACACCTGTCACGATATTAAAAATGTTCGCAATTAGTAAACTACCAAATATTCATTTTCTGTGGGAAGTTTGCAAATCTGTATTGTCTGACCTCGCAGAATACTCACTTTCGAAACAGTTCACGGTCCATCATTACTTCACCGGATGATTCCTGGACAGCTTTGCGTATCTTTTCCATGCATTCGCGCAACCTGGGGTCAGAGGTCAGAAGGCCGGTGCTTTTCACTACCTGTAAGATGGGAAAAATACTGTTCTGTCTTTTCTCAATCATTCAGTTTATCTTATGTAATGCCACTGTGCAATGCATTTGTTGCATAAACATTAAACACTAATGTATATAAATGTAAACAAAACAAGACTATGAATAAACAATAATCAAATATAAACAAAAATATATATATATCTGCTGGCAAACTAAGATTTTATCTAATTAAAAAGATACATCTCATTTATATTAAACTGTTTATTGACTTTCCATATACATGATTACATAACTGATGACACAAACCAGTTCCACAAAGTCTGGTTAAAGATTTGTGTGTTTTGGCCCAGGCTTCTCATGACCGAATCAGATTTCGGAAACATGTAGGGGGTTAATAGTAACTGAGCCCACAACATGCAACTGAGCAAATGTGGCAGCTCCCAGCTGTTGCCCATATACAGTGATATTGTACATTTAGCAGACTTGGAAAACTCCTAGTGCAAGGATTTTAAAATCTAGTTAAAACTTTGGTGTATATGATTATGTGTGTATATGTAAATGAAAAACAAAACCTCACAGCAATGAAATGAGACACGGGAACTTTCTCTGCTCCGTCAGTTATAGTGTAGAAAAGCATGTCCTCTAGTCCAGAGAACAGATCTTTATTGGTCACGTGTCTGCTTTAATATAACAAAATTACACATGCTAACACCAAACATATTGTATTTCAGGTATTTCAGTTTATTGGCATTTTATCAAAAATTGTATGTATTACTATTTTTATAAAACTTTATTTATTACACATGTGACTCACTTTTTAGATACAGGTATATCCGCCGATGCAGGAGCGATAAATTCTTGATTCGCGTGAATCCGCGAAGATAAACTGAACGACCTCCTCGCCACATTCAGACACGTTGAGCTGCTTTTTGCGATGTCTTTCGCCAGTAAACCAATAACTCCGACATTAGTAAGTCGTAGGGTCCTGAAAGAGATCATTTTCCAGAATCTCACAAGACTAAATCTAAAGTTTGAAGCGTTAAAACGGGAATCGCGTCGCAAATAACGGTCTCCTGAGTCTCGCGCGGCTGTTTGTTTTGAGGCGCTTCAACAGGTGCGCGGAATCCAGTCAGCGTCAGAGGCACTTTACCAACACTGAGATCAAGTTCACTGTCACAGATTACTGGATAACTTTCACTGTTAAACCATCGAGGGGAGAAGTGACTTCAAGTCATGTCGTGTTAAGACAGACAGCACGTTTTGAAATGTTTAGATTCATGTGACAACTCTTTCATTCACGATATACTGAGGTTAAAAGCTCTGTGATTGTACTCGTCTTCTGACAACTTTACCCTAGCGGAAAAAAGAAGGCATTAAATTATATAAATGTACAAAATATGAAGTAACTGTATAGATGTAATGTTTATTTATATTGTAAAATATGAGTAGGCCTACAGTCAGAACTAGGTGACACTTGATAAGGTCAGGGAAAACGGTTTAATAACCCCTAGTCATGGGACAGACTGTTGAATAAATCAGATTAATCAGACTAATGAATAAATCAGATTCACTAAGTGTTGTTCAATTTTAAGTAAATTGTCTCAACCTACCCCAGGAAAGATCATGACTTTCAAAGATAGGCTACTAAAAAAAAAAAAAAAACTAAGAGCAAAAAGGATGGTTTTATGGCGAGTTCATAAAACGGTAAATCTGCATGTGGTGATTTAAGCAGGTTTTTTCTTTCTGGGAAGAGATTGGTGCACAGAAAATATTCTTAGAATGTTTATTGAATTATGTTTATACAGTTATGAACTCCATTTACCTGCAAACCAGTAGCCTGACAGTTTCATACAAATATAATTCCAATAGTCAACGTTGGTGGCACTAGCAACCCATACATTAGATAACCAACAGGCACAAACTGGTGATGCATTTTCAAGGCACGTTATAACTACTTTGTATAATGCTTCATAAATATACAAAATTACTGATAGTGTCCAGTTACCAGATAACTTTGCATCATAAATACACTATTACATTTACAGACACATAGTGTTTGTGAACTCTAGTTACTTAGTAAGACCTCCAAATAAAGCATCATCCAGTGTATCATGATAAGGGGATGAAAGGTAAGAGTTAAACGTATCTTGCCTAAAGTTACTTGCGAATCTAGACACTTTTTGCAGGCTTTGGCAACACCAGTTTCAGTGCGATATCTATAAAGCAAGCGGGCATGTAAGACAAGGGAATCCACAAGAGCTTGGCATCCCAGCCTGCGCTGTAGCGTGTTCTTGGGTGGACGGCCAGCAGGGCGTGTTCCATGCAGTTGGTCACTTTACTGAGGTCGGCGTCACATATGGTGTTCATGATCAGCCTCTGGATATTTATGTCTGGAGAGACAAAGAATGTGTAAATGGACTATGCTCTTAAAAGTTCATTTTTGGCATTCATGGTTCCATGAAGAACCATGAATTGCACAAAAAGTAGTTAATAGATGAAAAAGTTTCTTTAGATTATTAAATGTTCATCACACTATGATTAATTTAAGAACTGTTCACAAAAAAGGTTCTTTGGGAACCAAATGGTTCTTCTATTGCATTATATGGAATGTTTATTTTTAAAACTATGTTTGGAGAAAAGGAGAAAAGCAGTTGTTGGTGTAAATAACATACATTTATCCAAGTATTTGTCTCCATAACTCTCCTTTACTTCAGGGGTCAGCTGGTTCCAGAGGCGATGAAGTTCCCTCTCAATGGGGTCCAAGCTGGTCACCTGCGTCTTGAAGAAACCAGGTTCGATGATGCACACATTGACCCCAAAATTCTGAATGTCCCTCCTGAAATTACATCAAGAGGTTTTCTATAAAGACTGAACGTTTAGTGGTTTCAAAAGGTCCAAACTGATACCTACAGCCACATAAAAACCATTGCTTTCATTGAAGTGTGATACCTGAGACAATCAGAGAAGCCCTCCACTGCGAACTTTGAGATGCAATACCCTCCACCATTAGCTGCCACTCTTCCCAACACTGATGCAACATTCACCACTCGTCCACGGGCTTTTTTGACAAGAGGGAAGAAGGTCATGGTCATCTCGATCACGCCAGTCATGTTGACTTTGAGCGTGCTTTCGAAGTCCTCGATTTTCATCCACTCCGATGGGCCCATGGGAAGGGAGCGTCCGGCATTGTTCACGAGACCCCAAAGTCCTGGAAAGTTGGGAACAAAGATGTCACGCATGTTTCAAAAACTGATTTCGACGTCTCACCTGAAACACACCTTTATCTCCAACTTCTTTTTTGGTCCATTCCAAAGCCTTCTGAATGCTGGCCGTGCTGGTCACGTCCAAGATGCAGGTCTTCAGGAAAGGTCCTGTCGCCCTCTTCAGATCATCTGCGCCCTTTTCTGTAAGACACCCGGCTAGGACTCGGAAACCACGTTTGTCCAGGCACTTACACAGTAGGTGTCCGAACCCAGAGTCACAACCGGTCACAAAAACATGCTTCTCCGAGACCTTGGTGATCTCCAGGTTGTCCCGGTAGAACCACACCAGAAGCCACAGCAGCACGAATGCACCCAAGACGTATGTGCATGTGCAGTTGCTACTGTAAACACAGAATGCATTCAAAATGTACATATTTTTGAGTTTTGTTGGTTTATTTGCTTGTTTTAATAGTATTTTAATCAGACAAGTTCTTACCTCAAGTACTCGTACATCGTTTCTGCCTCCTGAGTGATTCTGCGAAGATGTTTTATGAACAACTTCTTTTTTGTAGAATGCCAATAACGTAAAAGAAAGAAAAAATACAACAATGCAGGTTTAATTATGAATTATGCATCCCTAAAATCACCATAACCCAACAAACACCAGTTCAAAAAGGTATTGTAATTTTGCATTCTACGTGTTTCTAAAATGTTCTAACTCTTTTATAACTATAAACGGTGGATAATTAGTTTGTAGAATTTCTTTAATTCAAATGAATGTTTGAATGACACACCCTTAGCTATCGTTGCTTGATTTAGCTGTGTCTATAGAGCCGAAAACCATCATTAAACAAACATCAAATCTGGTCAATAGCCACTTGAGTTAAAATGCCGTGGCATGGTATTTGGCGGCGTATTGAACATTATTGACCCATGTGCACAGCTCTTCTTTGGTTTTAGATTATGCAGTCACACGGCTCTAACATACGTAACGCGGTCGTTTTTTCAGAGCACATGAGAAATCTTCAGCTAAGGCTCTTATGAAACAAAGGGAGACTTTGGTATCGGCGTAAAGGTTTAGAGAATGCTGTAAAATTGAAAATCCAGAAACACTATAAGCTTCTCAAAGCTCAAAACCTATTAGCTGCAGCGACTAATTAGCAAAGAGAAAGG
>JAJHNS010000028.1:0-182639 GCA_027564155.1 Gymnocypris eckloni scoliostomus
GCAAAAGGGTACAAACATTTAAAAAGATGGAACTGCAACCATCTCACAGACGCCCAGGTCATCTACGGAAGTTAACACCTCGCCAGGAGCGCCTTCTGATGAGAAGGGTTGAAGAAAATCGACATGCAAGTTATCTAAAGAAGTAGAAAGCCAAACTGGGGTGACTATTTCCCGTGACACAACACGGCGACACTGCAGAGGAATGGCATGCATGGGTGCCGTCCCACGAAGAAGCCTCTCCAAGCCCAGGCACAAAAAGCCCGCCTAGAGTTTGCCAGGGCCCATGCTGACAAAGATGAAGACTACTGGGACTCTATACTCTGGAGTGATGAGACCAAGATAAATGTTTTTTGAACTGATGGCTTGAATGCCAGACAATGAAAAAACATTGTGCCTACAGTGAAACATGGTGGTAGCAGTGTCCTTATGTGGGGCTACATGAGTGCTGCTGGTGTCAGGGAGCTGCATTTCATTGATGGCATCATGAATTCACAAATGTAATGCTCTATACTGAAAGAGAAGATGCTACCATCACTCCGTGCCCTTGGTCGTCGTGCACTTTTCCAACATGACAATGATCCTAAACACACATCTAAGGCCACTGTTGGATTTCTGAAGAAGAACAGGGTGAAAGTGATTCAGTGGCCAAGTATGTCTCCTGATCTGAACCCCAATCGAATGGGGAATTCTGAAGAGACAAGTTGAGCATCACTCTCCATCTAGCATCCAATCTCTAAAAGAGGTCATTCTTGAAGAATGGAAAAAGATAGATCTGGCAAAATGTCGCCAACTTAGGGTAGTCGTGGCCTAATGGATAGAGCGTTGGACTTGAAACCCGAGGTAACCCAAAGTTGTGGGTTCGAATCCCGGTTCTGGCAGGAAGTGTCCACGACTGAGGTGAGACCCTTGAGCAAGGTACCGAACCCCAACTTCTCCCCGGGCGCCGCAGTGTCGGCTGCCCACTGCTCCATTTGGATGGGTTAAATGCAGAGAACACATTTCACTCCTCGTTATACTCTGTATAATTGCCCTAAGTTTCCGGTTCCGGCACTGCATTGTAACGTATATTGGCAGGAATTCAACTCTACAAGTCACCAGAAGGGGGGGGGCAGCTAAAGAATCAGCGTCTCTCTAAAACCCCTCCCCCTTTGCATCAGCGCAAAGCGCGATTTCGTCCGGTCACAGAACAAAGAGAAATGGCCACTAGAAGATTTCAAGAGACACATTCATTTCATGATAATAATTCATCTACACAAGGAACATGTGGATATTAATTGTGGTACTCTTTCTCTCATATGCTTGTGGAATATGAATTATTTGGGAAATGGGCTGATTTCTAATCATACTTTAAGCTGGAATGTTTAGGTTGTGTTTAGACTTTTATGAATGGTTGCAAAATTGTATGAATCAATAAGATAACGAATGTGGTGATAGTATAAATGTGTAAACACGATAAGAGTTTGAATAACAGGGTACAAACAAGTTATCTGTCCTCACATGAAAATGCCTTGTAAGAGCAGCAGCGGGGCTCCGCCCGCATCGACGCCTGATTGGACCAGCCGCCTTTGGGGATGTCCAAAAACGGACTGTTTAAAACGACGCGAGCGACGCGCCTCTCTTCTCTCTTGACTCTCTTGAACTGTGGAACTCGAAGCCACGCTTCCCGCTGTGCCACGCTCCAACGCGCGGTCCGCTGGACGCCACCGGAACCAACCATCGGAGGGGTCTAAGACTGTGCCAAAGCCGTAACGGAGCCACGAATTCGGCGATTGCAGAGGAGAGCTTTCCGGTGACGTCCACGCAGCAGAGGTTTCTCCGAAGGAGCACGAACCGACCACGTGAAACCCGAAACAAAGAACTCACGCTGAAAACGAAACCAACGCATCCAGCCTGCTTTAAACCAACAGAAAGCAAGTAACAAACAAAGCGTTTTATCCTGACTAAACTGGTAAATTCGATCTGAATGCAGTAACAAAGCAAAGATTTGTTCGTGATCATTTCCTGGGTAGTTAAGTTATGCAATCGAAAGAATGGGTTTCTTTCAACAGTTAACCTCAAAACTCTCGTATGTGTGTGTATGTCTATGCTTTATTAGGTAATCCATTTATGTTAGAATAGCAATATCACGAATAAACCTTTTCCATTTTATAAACAAGTGTCTCTGGAATGTGATTTTAAGTATTTTCATCCTTATTTTGCCCAAAGATAACGCAACCTAGCTCAAACTTGAGAAATTATTAATCTCGTTTATTGTTACCGGGGCCACGGGAACACCAGCGAGATTTTAATAGAGATATACTGATGTAGTTCGCTGGCCGAGCACTCAAAGTATAACTCGTAAGTTAAATATTAATAGGGCTTTAATCGAGCATATTAAATATTTAATAACTAATTCCCGGAGCTGAAACAATAGCTCCATATTAAACTGTATTTCTTTACAGCATTTTACAGTCGACGTTAGGGATGGCTCCGCTCAATTTGTGCTTTTATATACTTTTTTACGTATTTTCACTTTCTCTTTTTACATGCATAACGTCTCCACTATTTATATACGACAAAATAACACTTTTGGACATTGGACACCACTGCACTAACCTGCTTCAGGACACTTTATCCACGGATCCAGCGTGGCCATTGGAGATACTTCGGAACACAGAGGTTAACAAAGGCCGCCTCAATAATCCCAGGAGGCAAAAGAAACACTGCGGGAGACGCGCTGGAATTCGTAACAGACTGAGAAAAACGCCTCTCAGTCCTCCTCTACCGAGTATTCTGCTCGCTAATGTCCAATCCTTGGAGAATAAGATGGACGATCTTAGAGCCAGGATAAGTTTCCAATGGGACTGTAACATCCTTTGTTTGACTGAAACATGGCTCACGCCCTCGGTCCCGGATACCGCTGTAACACCGTCTGATAACTTTTCTGTTTTACGGATGGACAGAACAGCCGAGGCCGGAAAAAACAAAGGTGGTGGAGTGTGTTTCATGATTAACAAGAAATGGTGTGAACCCAGAAATCTCCATTCTGTCACATTCCTGCTCGCCTCATCTGGAACATCTCTCCATTATCTGCCGCCCATTCTATCTACCCCAGGAGTTTACATCGATCATCGTTACTGCCGTTTACATTCCACCTCAGGCAGACACTGGCTTGGCTTTGTCCAAACTCCACGATGAGCTCAGCGGCTACATCAACAGACACCCTGACGCTGCATGTATCATCACGGGGGACTTCAACAAAGCCAACCTCAGGAAGGTCATGCCGAACTTTCAACAACATATATCCTGTCCAACTAGAGGACAGAATACACTGGATCATTGCTACACCCAGTTTAAGAATGCCTACAAAGCTCGTTCCCTGCCGGCTTTTGGCAAATCGGACCCTTTTCCTTACACCCGAATATAAACAAAGGCTCGTTCAGTAACCCCCGGTGGAGAGGGAAGTGACGCGCTGGTCCTCCCACTCTGAAGCTATGCTACAGGCGTCTCTTGATGACGTCGACTGGGATATGTTCCGGGCGAGTTCAGCTGACGTCAGCGAGTTCACGGATGTAGCATTAAGCTTTATCAACCTGCTAATCGACCAAGCCACTGAAACAGTAACAATAAGGACATTCTCTAATCAGAAACCGTGGGTGGACAGAACAATCCGTGATGCGGTTAACCATCGCACTGCCGCATACAATGCCGGTCTTCTGTCAGGTATCATGAGCGAATACAAAGCATCGTGCTACGCAGCAGTTAGAGCTGCTAAACTCAGATACAGGGACAGAATTGAGTCATATTTTCAGCTCAATGACTCTCGACGCATGTGGCAGAGACTGAAGACCATCTGTTCCTCTGGAAACAACTCCTCCGCCAAGGTGAGAGCAGATCCGTTGCTGGCCGAAGAGCTAAACACCTTCTACGGCCGCTTTGAATGTAATGGCGGCGCGACTCTTCCGATCAGCGTTTCAGGAAGCAGCAGACAGAGCAGCGATTATGTATTCACCGTGTCGGAGGATGAGGTTCGGAGGGAACTAAGGAGAGTGAACATCAGGAAAGCAGCCGGACCTGATGGGATTACTGGCCGCGTTCTGAGGTCCTGCGCCGGACATCAGCTTGCTGGTTTGTTTACTTCCATCTTTAATGAGTCCTTTGCTACCTCTGTGGTTCCCACCTCATTTAAAAAATCTGTCTTCATCCCTGTCCCTAAGAACAGTAAACCCCTCTTGCCCAAATGACTATCGTCCAGTTGCCTTCACATCGACAGTCATGAAGGTTTTTGAGAGACTTTTAAAGAAACACATTTGCTCCTCCATCGCTGCTACTTTGGACCCTCTTCAGTTTGCCCTAATAGGTCTACTGACGATGCCATCTCTCAGGTCCTGCACTCTTCCCTCACACCCATTGACAGCGAAAATGGCAACTATGTCAGGCTGCTATTCATTGACTATAGCTCAGCTTTCAACACTATAGTCCCCACCAAGCTAACTGTCAAACTCTCAGACCTCGGCCTAAACACTGAGTCCCCTGCTCTACTCTCTCTACACACACGACTGCGTGTCCTCTCACAGCTCCACTTCTATTGTTAAATTTGCTGATGATACTGTGGTTCTGGGCCTCATTAACAACAATGATGAGACCGCATACTTAGTTGAGGTAAAGAGACTTACATCATGGTGCCAGAACAACTGTCTCTCTCTGAACGTGAGCAAAACTAAAGAGCTGATTGTAGACTTCAGGAAGAGACAGCAGCGGCCCTACACGCCTTTTATGATCAGTGGGACCCCTGTGGAGAGGGTGAGCAGCTTCAAGTACCTCGGTGTAAACATCTCCGAGGACCTGACATGGACTGCACACATCCAAAAACAGGTCAAGAAAGCCAGGCAAAGACTGTACCATCTGTGACAGCTGAGGAAATTCAGGGTCTCACCAGCAATCCTGAAAACGTTCTATTCAGGGGCCATAGAAAGTGTACTGACTCAGTGCATCTCAGTGTGGTATGGTAATTCCTCAAACCAGGACTGCAAAGCTATGCAGAGAGTCGTGCGCTTAGCTGAGCGCACTGCAGGACATCTACTTCAAACGCTGCAAAAGCAGAGCTGCTAAAATCATCATGGACTAAAATCACCCCGGTAACCGTCTTTTCATTTCACTGCCATCTGGCAAGCGCTTCAGGAGCATGATGGCAAAAACTGAGAGACTGAGGAGGAGCTTCTTCCCTCAGGCCATCAGGCTCCTAAACTCAAACTCAGTCTCATAACATCTACAGGACTCAATCTAATAAACTGTAAAAACATCCATTATTCTCCACCATCTGCATTGCTGCTATATGTACATACCCGGTACAACCTGTTTGCACATTCCTGTTTATATTGTTATTTATTAATCCACAGTATACTGTATTGCACATTTTATCTCATTGCACATTTTACTCTTTATTTTATTAATTTATTCCTATTTTTATTTTATTCTTACCTATATTTATATTCTCTTGTGTTATGTTTCATTGTTTTATTTTAATTTATTTTGCACTGTCCATTGAGCGGACCTGTCCTGACTTACATTTCACTACTGATTATACCCTGTATGATTGTGTATGTGACAAATAATAAAGAACCTTGAACTTGTTCATTCCATGCCTAGAAGACTTGGTGCTGTCATTAAAAATCATGGAGGCCATACAAAGTACTAGATTTAGTAGTTTTTGTTGTGGGGTGTACTCATTTTTGCATGACCCTAATCACCCCAATCACCCGATATTTAAGCATTTTACCATAATCGGTTATCGGTTTTGTAAACAAAAAAAAACAAAAAAAATCGGTTTAGAATTTATTTTTTTATCACATACATAATTATACAGAGTATAATCAGCAGTGAAATGTGTTCTCTGTATTTGACCCATCCAAGAGCACACACACACCTGGAGCAGTGGACACTGTTCACTCAGCGGTTGATGCTCAGCACGTCCATCGCATGTAACTTTTAACAAGATTCACTTGTTTGAAACACGCAAAATTATATTAACATTTACTAACCATTATTTCGCCAATAAACATCTAAATAAATACATCTCTATCGAAATTAATTATTTATTATCTCCGCAAACGATCGCAGTTTGAGTATAGTTCTGTGTAAATAGATAAACCGCGCTGTCAACAGTTTTTATAATTTAGAATGACAAAAACATTAATAATTCTGACAAAACATGCCAGTTAAGAAATGCAATCAAATACAATGTTGTGTTTGTTATAGCTTATTTGAATATTCCAGAGAATATTATTCAGTGAATTAACATTATCCAGTGCATTATTATTCACTCTTTAGCCTATTAAACCGCTTATAAACCTAAAACTGTAGTTTAAAATGAAGTTGATATTTTGTTTGAGTTTTCCCTCTATTCCGTATAGGTTTTAAATAAGCCCGTAAGCGCCGTGCGCGTTTTACTTTGACTTTAATATCAGCAGCAATTCAGCGTCAAAGCAGTGTTTAAAATAAAAATCAGCAAATACTGTGGAACCAAATAAATGAGAAACTAATGTTTTTTTTTTAAAAACATTATCACTTAGATAATAAGGGGTAATAGATCGCTCGCGCTTTAGGTCAGTGTTTCTCAACCAGGGGGCGAGAGATAAAACTCAAATATAATACATTCACTAATATTATGACTCACATGTTAAGTAATGTAAAAAAATATATAGCCTATAAATAAATAACAGTACCACCTCTCTACGTATTCTGTGTTTAGGAGGAGAAATACGGTTCTCATGGCGCTGTGAATACAGACTGATCGGCGGCTCAAAACAGCTCTATGAGAACATGATACACAAACTACTGCTCTCGCTGGATAAAAGAAGCCAGTGTCACACTAGTACACAAGTTTTGATGTGCAAGTTTTGTAATCAAGGTAAAGTTGATTACAGTGACATGATCGTGCATTAGGCGCACGTTATGTCCGTTATAAATGATGCGCAAATGAATTTTATTGAGGTTTATTGACCGGACTACATTTGTAATCATGCTTATTTTGAAGAAAAAAGGCTCTCTTCGTGTGATTTAAACTGTGAAATGTAAATATATACATTTTCTGCCCCCATATCTTGAATTTTGCGATCAATCTTAAAGCATTTTAATCGACTGAATCATGCAGTGAAAGAACACGCTCTAAATGCACGCGTGCACTGTTTAACTCCATCACCACACACAGGGCTCGAAATTAACTTTTTTACTTGGTAGCACTGGTGCTCCCATCTTCAAGAAGTTAGGAGCACCACAAATGTTTTAGGAGCACCCACTGAATTTTAAGGAGCAACACAACCGCCAATTGAGCGGAAGGGCGGGCAACATCCTTCCTGATGATTAAAAGCTTCATCAATTGAACCTGATCCTTAAGCTGAAGTGCTTTGTTTTTTATACATGCAAGATGAGAAGAAAATGTCATTTAAACTTTTCTCAAAACAGTTCCCCTCAGAAATACATTCATATAGACCCCCACTCCCAATTCAATATTTAGGATTTCCTTTCTATATTTTGCATAGTTGAGCTTGCTCAGGCTGCTACAGTATTTTATGTTCTTTGTGTCCATCTTCAGCGTCTCTGGCTTCTGTTAATGACTGTTTACAGACTTGGTAATATTTCCACACAAATGAAAATTTGGAAAATGATTTCAATGCAGTTTGTGCAAGTGCGGTCACAAACCGGTCAGTTCCAAGTAGGGGGGCGATATGGCAAAAATATCATATCAATTTTTATTTTTTAGACATTTCACGATTTTATCACAGTTCTTTGTCATGTTAGTTTTACCAGTTTGTCTGAGCAGTACTGACAAACTAATTTCCCTATTATAAAGACAAAGCCTTTCAAGGAAACAAAATATAAATAAGAATGGTGGATATTTAGGCCAAAGTGGGCGAAGATAAAAAAATCTTTGTCATTATTTTATCTTTGTTATGAAAAAAATAAGAACAAAAGATACACATTACAACTACACATAATATACAAACAGTGTTTAATTATCAGGTACAATAGGCATATTTAGTAGGAGCATTCAAGAAATTGAATGAACAATTAATAAAAATAAAACACTATAGATTTATTCCTATTAAAGTAACTAACTGTATTGTTTTTTTCAGTCAAGAGTAGCGAGTTATGTTTTTCTCTATGGTTTTGTTGTTTTAACATTAAAGAATAAATTCGGTCATCTGTCTGTCGATTCTGTCAGTGTTTTATATTAATACCATCATTTACTCACTCAAAATTAGTTTTAAACCTGAGTGAGTTTCCTTCTTCTGCTGAACATACATGCTATTTTGAAGAATGTGGAAAACCAAACAGTTGCTGGTCCCCAGTGAGTTCCATAGTATTTTTTTTATATCCTACTATCAAGTGGACCAGCAACTGTTTGGTTACCCACATTCTTTGAAATATCTTCTTTTGTGCTCACCACAAGAAATAAATCAATACAGGTTTGGGACAACATGTCAGTGAGTAAATAATGACAGAAATAAAATTGTAGGGTGAACTATCCCTTTAATGACAGTCGGCTGCATGTTTAATACTCTCCCTTTAAGAGCTGCACGCATCTAATATACAGGCACGCTTCGGTTCCACTCACCGGTTTAATTTAATTTTAAACATAACCAACTGAGTCTATATGTAAACCCTGTGTGTTTTGACAGTATTGGCTCAAAAGATAACTTAGTTGAGTAATCAGGCGCTGTTAGACAGGCTTTTAGTTCGCGTTTGGTGCACGGCTCAGAAAAAGCACACTTTAGACCAGCGCGCGAATGAAAAGCTTAACCTGCTTTAGCTTACCGGTCACATGCGTGCAGTAATTCTTGAACGTTTAGCAGAGAACTGTAGAGGTCGCACCACAGCAATTATTTGCACTCGCACAAATGCTCCTAAATATATTTTGGAGTCGCACAGATTACATTTCGGGAGCATATGCGACCAAAATGGTCGCAATTTCGAGCCCTGACCACACAGGCTAAAAATGCATACATACAAACATACTGTCGGCACTGATCTTGCTGGGAATGGGTTTACAGATTGAGAAAATTACCTCTGCCAAAGACAGCGATGCTCCACTGGATGTTGGACATTGGGCTTCAGTATCCGCTGAACACTCCACATCCAACTCAAAGTCCATTATTTCACCAAGGTCAATCTCTTCTCTGTTTCAATCACATCAAGAGTTAAATTAACACAGAATTCCATAAAAATAAAAAAAAACTCTAAAACAATTGTGACCTGTAGAAAGGATGCATGAACTACAACTACATAGGGCTGTCGCGGTGAATGAATTTCCCATGCGGTAGTTTTGAGTGGCTCAATAGCACGGTATGCGGTATTACCGCATATATATGCATATATGCAGGGCCTGTGTTTGTGTGTGTATATATATATTCTGAGTGTGCATGTGTAATGATGTAACGAGGTCATATTCAGAAACCAATGAAACAAACTAAATCGCGTTGAAACAGGAAGTGAAGTAAACAGAAGACAATGACAAAATAACGGTCCACATAACAAAACATAAACCTGACAATAAGATCGTTAGTCTATATAAGTTAGTTCTGATCCTCGAATCTGACTGACAAGATACCTTTTCTGTTGATATTTCACCTGCGTGTTCTGCGCTGTCAGTCAGTAGAGTTTCATTGTTGCACCACAAGGTGATGGCAAGAGACTAGAGATCAACCGATATATCGGTTTACCGATATTTTTCCCGATATTTAAGCATTTTACCATAATCGGTTATGTTAAAAAAAAATCTTTTTTTTTGTCACATACACAATTATACAGAGTATAACCAGCAGTGAAATTTTGTTCTCTTCATCCAAGTGCACACACACACCTGGAGCAGTGTTCACTCAGGAAAAGCTCCGGCACGACCACCGCATCTAACTTTTAACAAGATTCACTTGTTTGAAACACTCGAAATTATATTAACATTTACTATAGAACCATTATTTCGCCAATAAACATTTTAAATACATCTCTATCGAAATTAATTATTTATTATTATCTCAGCAAGCGATCGCAGTTTGAGTATAGTTCTGTGTAAATAGATAAACCGCGCTGTCAGCAGTTTATAATTTAGAATGACAAAAACATTTTAATAACTCTGATAAAACATGCCAGTTGTGAAATGCAATAAAATGCGATGTTTTGTTTGTTATAGCTTATTTTAATATTCCAGAGAATATTATTCAGTTAATTAACATTATCCAGTGAATTATTATTCACTCTTTAGCCTATTAAACCGCTTATAAACCTAAAACTGTGGTTTAAAATGAAGTTGATATTTTGTTTGAGTTTTCCCTCTATTCCGTATAGGTTTTAAATAAGCCTGTAAGCGCCGTGCGCGTTTTACTTTGACTTTAATATCAGCAGCAATTCGGCGTCAAGCAGTGTTTAAAATAAAAATCAGCAAATACTGTTGAACCAAATAACTTAGAAACTAAGCTTTTTTTTTTTTTTTATTATCACTTAGATGAGGGGTAATAGATCGCTCGTGCTTTAGGTCAGTGTTTCTCAACCAGGGGGGCGAGAGATAAAACTCAAATATAATACATTCACTAATATTATGACTCGCATGTTAAATAATGTAAAAAAATATATAGCCTATAAATAAATAACAGTACCACCTCTCTACGTATTCTGTGTTTAGGAGGAGAAATACGGTTCTCATGGCGCTGTGAATACAGACTGATCGGCGGCTCAAAACAGCTCTATGAGAACATGATACACAAACTACTGCTCTCGCTGGATAAAAGAAGCCAGTGTCACACTAGTACACACAAGTTTTGATGGGCAAGTTTTGTAATCAAGGTAAAGCTGATTACAGTGACATGATCGTGCATTAGGCGCGCGTTATGTCCATTATAAATGATGCGCAAATGAACCGTGTATGTGCGCTCTCGATCTCTATAACATCATATTTCTGCTTGAATACAGCTCAGTATATAGTTGAATACAGCGACGTGAATAATAATAAAACACTATTTTATTTATTATTATTAAATTAATGCAACAAAGATACATCACAACAAGCCTTTTTAATTATTTATTTAAAATGTATTTTATCATTTATTTACTTTTCACTTGGTAGATCTCGGTGAGGGGATCTCCCTTGACTTAGATTAATGTCAGACTCAGAAGTCAACAGGCTTAAAACGGGCGCTTTTCCATTTCGTTTCAAAACTCTTCCGCATCGTCTTGTCTGTGTCACCTCACTCTTCTTGTCAGTCATCTCTCTTCACATGATAAATTAAATCTGATCTGTGATGCAGAGGTCTGCGTGGGACTATTTTAGGTTTTATTCCGCACACACCCGCTCCTGCAATATATTCACTGTTTGTTCACATTTCTGCTGAAAGAAAGAGAGATAGGCTAACAAATAAAAGTGTAGTCCGCACAAAATTGTATTTATTTTATTCGTCTTGTCAAGAGTCTTGAATGTGACTGATAAATGTCAATAACATTTTGCTGCCAACACAGAATAAAGTTTCACAGAGAGGAAAAAAATGTATATTAAAATTGTAATCCCTATTTTTATTCATTTTGTCAGGATATAATTTGTTTAGGCTAACATTCAGCCTACAACACAGTAGGAAAAAATGTAGGTTTAGCCTAATAGCTATTTTATTCATTTAACATCTTGCTGTTAACACAGTGAAAAGTGCAGCAGAGAAAAAATTAAATTCGACACAGTCTGTCATTTAAAATGATAGGATAAGCATAATCCCCAAAAAAAGGAAAAAGGAAAGACGAGTTGAACATGCTTAAGGACATCGCATCCACGCTTTCTTATTCTGCTCTGTCACTCATCACAACCTGCTTCTGCAGTTCTGTCTGAGAGTCGTATATTATATTTGCTAGCCTGCTCTGAGCATCTTTGCACACGCTGTGCACAAACAATAAAACGAAGCACTGGTCCGTGCGTGCAGCGAGTGCATAACGGTCCAGGTGCAGGCTGAACTGATCGATAAGAATAAAGTGCAGATATGCTGTTCTGAAAGGATGTCTGGGAACGGGATATTGTAAGACCACCCGCTCAAATTCAAATTGCGCCAGAGTTACCGACCACCCCCTTGAATACGGGAAATTAATCCCGCGGCGTAAGAAATCTGGTCGGCACAGACGGCAACGCAGACCTAGACTGCTGTGATGCAAGACGACCGTTCGTTCGGTCGGTGCGTTGCATTGAGCAGCCGCGTTCAGTTTTAATTGTAGTGTCCTCTAACTCAGCGGTTCTCAATTCCAGTCCTCGCGCCCCCCCGCTCTGCATATTTCGTATGTTACTCTTATCGCTTCAGATGTTTGTTCTATTCGAACGTAAGTGCCCTGCGAAGTGGACATCACAGGATATTCCGCCATGATTCCAGTTCGAAGCGAATGTATATATTCCATTCAAAGTGCATTAAAGTGTGCAAGACGTGAATTAAAATGTTATATATTTACAGAGGTATATGATGTCACACTCGTCTGTGCGTGAAGACGTTGCGCAGCGCAAATCCATGAATGAATGTTCCGAAATGAAGTAAACTTCAGCGGATTTCCCCTGCTCAGGGAGTAGGGAGCAATGGACCCTGTGTAGGGAGCATGTCAATCGGAACACAGTTCATGCACGGAGCGCACTTCTAATAAGCTGATTATCTGAATCAGGTGTATAAACAAAGAGAGACATGCAAAATATGCAGAGCGGGGGGGCGCGAGGACTGGAATTGAGAACCTCTGCTCTAACTGAACGAATTTATTTTTATTACTATAAAAACAAATCTAAACGAAGGTGTGGGACGGTGCCGCGGTGAGCAAGTGACATAACGGTGTTGGGGCTTAACACCGGTATAACTGTCATCACCGTCTATCACGGCAAGCCTACTTCACTCTGTTATTTATTTACTTTATAACAGTAAATAAATATTGGTTCTGCATATCCGTTATAGGGTACATAAATGTACAAATAATCGGTATCGGTTATAAATAATCAATATTGGTCGATCACTACAAGAGACTGTCTTCGAGTGAGTCTTTAAACCGGCGTTCATTCAACTACACGTTCAAATATGCTGATACAAGATGTAATGAAACACAGTGTTGAAATCATTTTAACTTTGAGCGCCACTTTTAAAGGCTCAGCTGACCAGCAATGCATCGATGCTAAGACAGATTTTGCTTTCCCTGGACAAGACAACCTGTTTTCACAAATATACATGACTCGGCCTGCAGGACATACACTGACTGATCGCGTGCGATTACCTATCTCGCTCTTATTTGCTGTCCGTTTAGGCTTGGTAAGTGCAAATTTACTGAGCCTCTGTACAAATCAGCACGTACACATTATCATTACTAATAATCAGTACACATGCACGAAGTATAAAACGAGAAGGCCGTAACCTTACGAAAAAGAAAACACGGAAATATTGCGGTTGTTGCATTCCACTGCGGTGATGCTCATCAATAGCGCGGTATTGCGATTATCGGGACAGCCCTAAAATCATCTTGCTTTATACATATATGTTCAGAAATAAAATCTGGAAAATGCTTAAAAAAATTCAACTCAAGTCAAAGTAATTCAAATTCAAAATGACCTAAGGTATAAAACAATTATTATTAACTATAAATGTGCTGTAAATACAACAGCAGCTTTCAGCCTTTCACCATGATGCAAACATGAAATATCAGACATTCAGTAGACTAGTAGTTCATAACTAAGTTTTTTTATTCGATCGCGCTGCTTTGCATTTGTTTTTTCTATGTAAACATGGACGCGTTTGACTGTTGCACTCGCGTCTCTTGCAGCGACTCATGCATGAAACGAGATTCTAAAAACGCGGTGCTCAAGTTAAAAGAAGTTCACTCCCATCTTCTTGTAGGTTTTTCCTTTTCCACTGCCCATGTCGAAAAGTTTGTACAAGATGTAGTTATAGTTCATGCATCTTTTCTGCAAAGATAGTGATTTGTTTAACATGCTGACAACTTCATGTGTGGTGCACTTGGAATACAATTTTCTTTAAGTAGAGTGTTAGTAAGGAAAAAGTTACTTGAATCATGTTGCAGTTACACTTTCAAGTTGACTAATTAAAAATCGTGAAAAACGAAGAATAGGTTAAACGTTCTGGAAAAAAAGAAAGAAAAACTTTTACATTAACTATTTTTCATAGACCAATATCTCTGCTTATTTCAAGGGTTGTTCCGATTCCGATACTAGTATCAGAAATTCCTCCAATAACAAAAATTCTGGCATCGTGTCAGCGAGTACTTGAAGCCATGTTCCGATCCGATACCATGTTCTTACACGAGACATAATTATACCCGCTTGCTTTGTTTAACACTGCAAATCGGAAATCAACTCTTATTTGCTGCTCAGAATGCAAACACAGGAAGTTGTGAAGTGTTACCACAAGCAACCACTATTTAGAGCGGCAAAGAAGAAATAGAAACGTGATGGCACATTTCCAGTAAATCACTCGCATATGCGTCAAAATCTTCACCCTGGGCGACTAAATGAGGTCTAATATTAGCCACTGGCTAATAAGTGCTCAGATATTATTCGCCAGTGTGTGAGTTGGAGGCTGTGTATAAGTTCAGCACAGATATATTTTCATCAACTCTGACCGCATAAAAGTTTAATTTTCCCCTCAAACGATCTGTACTATTATTCAGTTCATCTGAATGGATGCGCAGCGCACCTGTATTTGACGTACCGTAAGCTCTAGTGTGAGGCACACGACTCGCCGTCGCTTTGCTTTTTTCCTCGCACGCAGAGAGAGAGAGGGAGTGAGAGAGTCTGACATGTAGCGCGTCAGTTCTGAATGGTATGTAAACTATATTCTTTGTTGTATTTTCCTGTCAAAATAACGGAGTTCGTTTGGAATTCTTCCGCTTTTAAGAACTACCGGGTTTTCCGGTAGTAGACAGAGCTAGTAGTAGAATTTGTGGTAGTTTTGTTATCTTATCAGTATTATTTGTAGATTTCTTTCCTTTTTTTATAGAAACACTAAATGACAAAATATCTTAAGCACCACCAACAGTCCTAAGTTCAGACAACATGACATACGTATTCATACATGGTTATTCTAATTACTAAAGTTATATCATCATATAATGCTAAAATTGAATGCTAAATTATCATAAAATCGTAGTATAATGTTTGACTGACTGATGCCAAGTTAGATATTTAAAAAAACCTGCTATTTTGCTAACATATATATATATATATATATTAGTATATCAGATCATTAATATTAATCTGGTGAGCAAAAAATAAATAAATGACAAGCCAATGCCATGGGGTCCTGTCCATAGAGGGTTGATAATATTTGCAATAATCAATTGAATTTGATAGGTGTCTCTCACATTGTCCCACAGAAACATTAAAATAATGTAGATTAGTGTACAATGTTTTATAATATTTATTCTATTTAGTGACCATTTTAATAATTTAACATTTAATACTGGGGCATTCAAGTTATTTGACATATTTTAACGCTTTTTTAAATAACAAGTTACTTTCCCTAGTAATTAGATTATTTTATAATGATGCAACTATTTGTGAGAACTAGTAATATAACAAATTACTTTTTGCACACTATACAATGATTTATTGCTTGTCTTTGTTGAATAATATAAAGAATATAAAGAAATTGAAATCGCAATATTGGTAACAAAAATCGCAATTAGATTATTTTCCAAAATCGTTCAGCCCTAGTTGATTATGTTTTGAACTTAAGCTAATTTTAAGATTGTTTTCGTTTGTACAAAGATATGTCTGCTGTTAGCAACAGCACCCCAGGTAGCACTGAGACTAAATATATGTGAAGAGGACAATGTAATTATTGCCTAAACATCCTCCTCATAATCCATCCGTTGTATTTAAATACATGACTGAATGCCACATTGCACCATCTTGTTTACGGTTGCTTAACCTTTTAAAACCGGCTGTGTCGGCGCCGACACATTAAAACAAAGCTGTATTCATGTTACCATAACTCTTAAACTGTTTGCAACATCAAATAATTAATATTGCTCCTGACAGCAGACAACATGTGCTTTTTGGCAATATATGGCTTATTACAGTAATTTCTTGCGCTCCGTCGACAAATGATTTCCGGGAAGGGAGAACTTGAATGAAGAGATAGGTAGCACGGAGTGTTGAATTGCATGAAATAATAACCGAAACGAACAAAAACCTGGTGACGGAAAAGTAAACAGCACAAGAGTCGATTGGTATGATTTTTTATGAGACTTTGGGAGCAGTCTGAGTGAGACTTCTTCACATGTAGTGTGTGTAAATGTGTGGGTGTATGAACAAAGTCTCCCGAATTAAAACTGTGCAACCCAGTGTCCAAAAAATACTTGTTTATACATGTAATATAGTTACATTTTTAAGAAAAAGTGTTGTATTATTTCGATCATGATTTTCCTCTTTTTTTATATATAAAAAAAAGAAAATGTATTACTTTTTTTTGGTCTATTTAAATGTTTGCAAACTCGCCACACAACATTAATGGTCAAAATGTTTCACTTTTTTTTTAAAGCCAGCTGTTTTCTGAAAAAATGACACCTTGCACTTGAAAATAGCAAATTCTGTTAAAATTTTAGAGTCAAATAGGGGTGGGTGATATGACAAAAATATAATATCACGATTTTTTTAGAAACATCACGACTGTAGAAAACGAGCATTTGAGAGAGGCAGGGCATAGAGGACCTACAATAATGTACAGTATTTGAAAAATAATGTTTTTTTATTTTTATTAAAGCATGTCAACATATTCTGTTACACCAAATAACTATCTTTAAAAAAAGCATCATATGACACCTTTATGACCTTAATGTAATGCATAGTAAACGTTAAGTTTACTATTACAATGTTAAACATCAGATTTTTCCCCCAACCATTAACTAAACGTTTATGTAAGACATGTAAGATGTAAGATTATTTAGGATCTTTAGGAGATTGTGGCAGTTTAGTTTATTTGGACATCAAGAAGCTTACATCTGCTGCAGGTCGCTTCCCTCTTCTGCAGGAGGATCCCACGCGTGAAGTTTGACTCGCCACAGTTTAATCTGCTGGTCCCAGGAGCGTCGGCTGTACTTCTTGAATTTGTTTGGAGTCTTTGGATGAACTGGCTGTCTCATATGCCTAAAATAATAGTTCAAATATTGTTAAATACTTTAACAGTAAGATTATATAAGGCTACAAATCACAGACAAGGGGATATAGCTGCATAATACATATAGTTCAAAAACAATAATCCTGATCTCACTTACTTGGGAACTTCTTTAATGTATCTATCATATGCGAGAGTGTTTTTCCCATAATTAATCTGTTTTTGTCTCCTTATGAGCGTGGTCTCGTCTGTCTCGATGTCACCTTTAGCAGTAGATTCTTTTGAATCTCTCGAGTCAGAACTGGGGGAACATGAAAAGCTTGGGTTACAACTCGAGACATGATGACTGCTGTACAAGTGTCACCTTAATTGAACTGTTAAAAAAAGCACCAGGTTTCCAAAACCTTCCTCATTTTCCACTGGTCATGCAAAGAGATAGTCCCACCCTAAACTCACACCATTGGTTGCACCAATGTTCCTGCATTTAGCTGGTCAAGATTCTCAAAAAATTCTCAGCAATGTTTTAATAGCACCACAGAGTCACAGTCATCATGGAAACAACATATGGCATACTTTTAATGTGCATATTAGACTGAAATAGTAGAAAGTTTTGACACTGAAAGAGTTACACTAGCTTTTTGAAGACTTAAAGAAAATGTTACATTGATTTAATCACAAACCTTCCAGATGAGATTTTTCGGTCTCTTTGAGGAAAATCTGCTTCAAGAATCTTTCTTCTGTATCTGAAAAAGAGAGATCACTAATTAACAGTTTATAAAGGATATCAGGATATCCTTATAAGGATAGTCTTTATATTGTATTAAAATAAATTATATTCACATTTACAGAGTAATTGAAACAGATAAAATAAGAAATCAAAAGAGGCAACTGACCGATGCATATCACGTCGAACATTTGAACGCATTTCCTCTGCCTCTGCCTCATCTCCCCAGTTTTTTACTCTGGACACAGGTCCCTCGCTCTCTGGGGTTGTGAAACTACAGAAAACAATACATAGAAGCAATAATAAAAGACAAATCTACATTTTGCCAGTCAATTTTTATCACTAAACATTGTTTGTATGCCAGGATGAGGTTAGATCTCATTCTAGCATAAAATTGATATTTATTCAATTAACAAAGAGCTTACAATTTATGCATGTTATACTCTACAAAATGCAAACCACAAAATAAACAAATCCATTTGACTTGAGGAAACAAGTGTCTGTTGTGCACACTATTTGAATCAGATAAGCAACATATAATGATCCTCATTACCTTTCTGGTCTGCGTGAGCTCGGTGAACCTTTGTCAGGCTCTTCAGCCTCGTGAGATTTTCTCAGATTACCATCTGCACCGCGTTTCCTGCAATGGGACCATCTTGAAGCGCCTTTGTTCCTTTAAGACAAAAGACACGAGTAGCATTAAAAAAGTAAACCAAGTAAAAGGGATTCTTACACATTATCTGAACATTCTGCAACTGCGTGGAGCAAGACATTTAAACTTGGGAACTTCTTAAACGTTGGCCAACGAACGTCCATTAAATTAAGATTTTTTTAGTAAACAATCATTTCATGTTAAAACGTATTAATCATTTTATGCACACTTGACCACGAATCTGCTGTATTATAACACCTAATAACAAATTTCTACACCAAAAACAGCAATTTATTAACCTAAATCTTGAAAATACTCGTGTTCGAAGTAAACTGTTTTCAAGGCGCAACAACACACACGAGATCGAACTGCTCACTAAAACATAATTACAAATAAATAAAATGGCACATTGAGATGACGTAGTTTTAGAAGTTCGGTTAATATGGTACAATCTTGATGTTCTCAAGGCGCCAATATGCTCATTTACAGTCACTGGCGGGATCCTTCACATCCCTCTCTGCAATAATGTGTCGGCGCTTAAAAGTTAAAAGATACGAATAAAACGAAGTTAAAATTAGTGCAAAAGGGTATTTTGATGCGCAAAACAGACTAAATAACGTTAGTGCAATATACAAAACAATATTTCTGACTTGCTTTGCTAGCAAACCGCTAAGCTAATGAGTAATACAACACTAAATAAAAACAACTATAACCACGAGTAAACATTTTTAGAATTCTTACCTGTTTTCATCAGGTATGCAATCGTTTTCGTATTTGTGTTTTTGAAGGGCAGACATTGTTTCAAATAAAAATGAGAAAGCTTACGCACAAACTGCTGCCGGGTTTAGATTAAACCGCGCCAATGTCCCTCGGTGTACGTCAACATCGAGGTCACATGACATTGGAGGGGCGGTGTTGTGAATTGACTAGCCCACAGATCCGCCCACATCCACCGATCTTCACATCATCGGCATTTCTCATGTCTACCAGTCTATTGTATGTAGATCACATCAAGTGTTTTAGCGCGTAATATTACGCAAGTCTACTTTTTTTTAACGCTGTGGCGGGAATACAAACAGACAAAGCACACAAAACGACGGCCTGGCACTACACACTATGGGAGAAACGAAGAAAAAATTAAACCAATGAACGAATTGAGCAAAACGATTCATTGTTTCGAAGCTCTCGATATCCTGGTGCGCCTGTTGTTCAAAAGTATGTAAATCCAACAAAATCTCAGACTAAAACATGCAAAAAAATAATTTTTAAAGCCCACTGAAAATTTTTGATTGAAAGTACACTATTAAATGCAATAAAACAAATTAAAAATGCCATTAAATATGAAGTGTCTGTATGGTATGTGGTTTTTAAAATATTTTATATTCATTTGATGTCTTGCTTTGTTTGTTTTATGGACTGATCTTAATAGAGGCCAGTGAGAGACTATTAGCTATTTCTCATTTTTTTAATTACTCAAATGTCAGGTTAAAAAAATGTATATTTGTTGTCTATATGTCTAATTGATGAAACTGATCTGAGATCAGGTAAAAACATAGACTCTGGTTCATTGTTTCTGATCTCAATGAACTTGTATGATTCACGAGTTTACAGAGATTGCCCCCCAGCGGCGAAACATTGACATTTCGAAACGTTTCAAAACGGTTATGACGCAATGCTGGAGAAGTGGGTTCAGCGAAAAATCGGCAGCTGTAACAATAATATTTGCAAGACTATTGATGATATGCTTTTCAATTTTTTATGGAAAACAAAACCCATTATATTAAAAAAATATGTAATTATGAACTGAAAATTGAGGTTGAAACTTTTACCACTACTTTTAAAATAAACTGGATCAAACAATAATAATAATAAAAAAAATTGTATATGGAACTTTATTCCTTGTTGTATTTTTTCACAGGTTGGAGGTCTTCATTTTCTTTTGCTTTGTAACAACAACATTTCTAAACTACCATTAAAGTTATACAGTTTTCACAAACAAATGCTTCTCTCCTGGAATTTAATTTATAAACATAATTTCTCACCTAATAGATGTTTTATATGGAATAATAAGCATATATTATATAAATCTAAAACACTGTTTTTGAAAACTGGTTCTCTAATAATATAGTTTTGGTGAGCCAACTATTCAACCAAGAAGGTCTTCTGTTAACGTATACAGAATTTTTGTCTAAATTTAAAATCCCTATCACTCCTAAAGAATTTGCCGTTGTTATGGATGCTGTCCCCTCTGGATTAAAAATGCTTTATAAAAATACATGACCCCAATCTTCTATACATTCTTTAGATCTTGTTGACACCGCTGTTGGTCGAGTTTGTTTTCTTTCCTCTGTTAAACACAATAGACAGGTTCGTGCTATTTTTCAAAAGGATGTTGTCTTTAGACCTCCTATTGAAACTTTCTGGAAGGTTTTAAGGTTAAGGTCAAGGTTTCTTTATTTGTCACATAATAAATTATACAGGCTATAATCAGAAGTGAAATGTAATCAAATCATGTCCGCTCAGTGGACAGTGCAAAAGAATACAAAAATAAGAATTATATAAAAGTAACACAACACAAGAGCATATATATGGTAAAAAAAAGAGAAATAAGAGTAAAATGTGCAATGGAATAAAAAGTGCAAAACAATAAGATGTGCAAAAAACCAGTGTACTGGGACTTAATAAATAAATAAATAGTAATAATAATATGAATAAGAGGGATGTGCAGACGGGTTGTTCAGGGTATGTACACAAAAATATGGGTGATGAGAATATGAATGTTTTTCAGTAACAATCTTGTAAGTGTTTATGAGACTGAGTTTGTGTTAAGGAGCCTGATGGCCTGAGGGAAGAAGCTCCTAGTAGCCGTGTTGATGGTTTGATATGGCATAACATCTGGAAATTACCTCATAAATATTTAATCACTAATAAAGTTAAATCAATTTCTTTCAAACTCATTTACAAATATTACCCCAGTAACTATTTCCTTGTGAATAGATTTAACTGTGATATCGACACACTATGTACATTTTGTGGTCTACATACAGAAACGTTTTTTTCATTTATTTTGGAGTTGTCCTTACTCAGCCAATGTTTGGTCAGACTTCTGCTCATTTGTTAGAGATCATATCATGCCCAGCTTTCAACTTTGTTTTGAAAATGTTTTATTTGTTTTTTTCACTTACGACATGTCATTCCATAAGGAATATTATTTGATTAATTTATTACTCTTGATGGCAAAGTTTAGTATACATAAATATAAGTACGGCGATTACAAACCATTGTTTCTCATTTTGAAATCAGAAGTTAAGCAATACCTAAAATCTATTTACACTCTGATAAACAAGAAAGCTATTAAGAGTATTAAGATATGTAAACATTTTCATGTTTTTATGTAATTACTTTATTGTAATTATGTATCTTTTTTCCTGTATGTGTTCTCCCCCCTGACTATTGTAATATGTTGGATTTGAGAGATTCAAAAAAAAAAAAAAAAGAAAGAAAGTACCACTTTTCAGAAAAACGTAAGTTTAAAAGATAATGTTTTAGACAGAGATATATTTTTGCTGTGTTCAATAACTCACAAGTGTGGTCTATCAATACCAAGTGGTATTTTTTACTCCACAACATATAAAGATAAAGCTGGGTAAACAATCCTAGAAATACCTTCCGCTTTAGATATCAAATCACGACCATAAATAGTTAAATTTCTTTGTAACCAACAATTGAAAATATTCTTAGATTTTTGTATCCTTTGCGAAAAATTATCTACAATTCTATCAGTCGGAGATTTACTAATTAGAATACCTAAATATCTTACAGAATTTTTGACCTCAATACCTTCTATCTGATCTATGTCCAGACTGTGAACAGGCATAATTTCACTCTTATTTCGATTGACTGAGAGACCAGAAGCATTAGAAAATAAATTCAAAGCATCCAAAATAACAGGAACCATATACGTCGTCTCTATGTACGTCGCATTATATGACGCCTGATATATACGTCGTCTCTATGTACGTCGCATTATATGTATTTGCATTACTATATGTATTTGTCATAGGCTATTGATTTTACAGTAATTAGTTAACTAACAAGTGGCAATATTGTGTGTGTGTGTACAGGGCCGCTGCTGGTCAAATGGGTGCCCTCTTGTTGTGCCCCCCTTCCTCAAATATTATGGAAGTAAAATAAAAAACACCTACTATATAACTTCAAAATATAACTTTAATAAAATCTAAAAGCAAATAAATAAATCAATTGTATTATTTACAAATTGCAATTGTTGCTTTAGACATTTACCTGGCTATTATTTTATTAATACGGTTGTCTGATTGATTTTATAGTCTCAAGTAAAATAAAATTAAGCATTTTTACTAAGATAAAATATGCTTTCATTTTTGTAAGGGTTGTGATGTCCACGTTTTTTGTTGAATAAATTATAGAGGCTGCGTCATCTCTCTCTTATATATATATATATATATATATATATATATATATATATATATATATATAAAAGTGATAAAAATGTTACGATTAAGTGGAGATTTGAATGAAATGCTTGGTCAATAGCCTATATATGTCAGGTATCGGGGTGAAAGGAGATTGCGAGGACCCAATTGCTGGAGGAAAATAGGCTTTATTAATAATAACAAACAAAACAAACAAAAACAACCCCGTAGGGGAAAAACAAACTGGCTGGCTAGCAGGCAAGGCAGGGCTGGACAAGGCTGGACAGGGCAGGACAAGGCTGGACAGGGACGACATCTAACATTAGGTAACGAACCCACAAGGAACTGCAAACACAAGGAGATTATAAAGGGAGCAAATGAGGAGGGTAACGAGGGAAAACAGCTGGGGAAAATTAATCAATAAACAGGTAACAAGATGGGTGGGGTCAAGACAAATTGACATGAGAGCACGTGGCACAGAGAAAACTAGGATAGAAGCCACGTGCTCACACAAAACAGAAACACAAGCACATGGCCAGCAAACAAATCACCAGCCATGTGCAAAACAGGACATGAACACAGCTAATGAGAAAACTCATAAGCCACGTGTTCACACAAGACATGACAACATGAAAGCAGCCAATGAATATACAAGCTGCATGCCACACAGCACAAGATATAACATAAATGCACGCAGCCGATAGAAACAGGAACTGCTTGCATCACAACAAAACACACGTGGACAAGAGTGCGCGGTGCCGGGCGAACTCGAGACCGCGCACTCACACAATGACAGAAAATGGAGCGCGATTGTCCGAACCCCGTCACGTGACCAAAACTCAAGACATGAGTGCCGGGATCCGAACACCACGCTCCAACATGAAACAAGGCACGCAGGCAAGAGAGCGCATGGCTCGAGCACACTCGAAGCCGCGCGCTCACATGAAACCCGGACATGACGGGAGTATCAGGGCTCTGTCACAAAACCATGAATAACACTAGACCGAAGTGACAGAACCCTGACACTACCCCCCCCCCCAAAAGGGACGCCTCCTGGCGTCCCAATGAGGGACACCAAGAACAAGACAGAAACATGACAGCACAAGAACATGACTACACAAAGACTGACACACAATAACAGACCAGACAAGAACAATCAAACACAGAGACAAAGAGGGGCGGGAGGGAGGGAAGGAAGGAAGCCAAGCCAGTGCCAGCAGGGAAGCTCAGGATGTCCAGGGAGGGACGGGAGGGTTGAGCCAGGGAGGCTCATGCAGTCCAGGGATCCTGGCAGGGAGCCAGGGCGGAGCCGGAGGGACGGACCATGGAGGATCCGGCCGAACAGGAACCCTGGAGGATGGCCATGGCGGGACGAACCAGGGAGGATCCGGCCGAACTGGAACCCTGGAGGATAGCCAGGGCGGGGCCGGAGGGACAGACCAGGCCGGCTCTAGCCCATCAGGAGGCCAGGGGGGAGCCAGCAGCTTGGCTGGCTGCCAGGGTGGGCCCAGCAGGACAGGAAGCCTGGGTGGCACCGGCAGGGCGAGGCGCTTGGGAGGCGCCGGCAGGGCTGGGGGCTCGGGAGGCGCCGGCAGGGCGATGCACTCGGGAGGCGCCGGCAGGGCGAGGAGCTCGGGCGGCGCTGGTAGGGCGAGGCGCATGGGCGGCGCCGGCAGAGAGAGGTGCATGGGCGGCGCCGGCAGGGCGAGGAGCTGGAGCGTCTCAGGGACAGCCTCCTGGCCAGCAGAGGGCTCTGGAACGGCCTCCAGGCCTTGAAGGGTGGAAGAAGCCTTCTTCCTCCTCCTCCTCCGCCTCTGAAAGCGGGATGCCGCAGCCTCCTCGGCCGCCACTGGAGGCGCTGGAGCTCCATCGGCCACAACTGGGGGCGCTGCAGCTTCATCCAACGCCGCTGGGGGCGCTGCAGCTTCATCCAATGCTGCTGGGGGTGCTGCAGCTTCTTTGGCCTCCACAGGAGCGGGCTCTGTGGGCTCCTGGACCGGAACAGGCTCTGGAACGGCCTTCTGGCCGACAGCGAGCTCCTGGACCACCAGTGGAGGCGCTGCAGCATCATTGACCGCAACTGGAGGTGCTCCAGCCTCTGTCTCTGGGGAACGAGCCAGGAACCCCACAAACTCCCCAAACGGAAGGTGATCCAGCCCCCTCATCCTCCACCAGTTGAGGGGCTCATCGAGGACACTGTTGAACATGTCCTTCAGTGCCGCATGGTTGAACCCCAACCCCTCTGCTGCGTCGCTGAACCTCTGGGCAAACGTCCTTATGTCAGTACCCTGCTGACGGCGGCAACTCAGGGCCCTGAACTGGAGGATGCGCTCGTAGAGGGGGCTGGATAGTGTGGAGGCTGGTGATGGATGGTGCAAGCCCTTCCTCCGCTGGGTCCTCTTCATGGTGGGTTCATTCTGTCAGGTATCGGGGGTGAAGGAGTTTGCGAGGACCCAATTGTTGGAGGAAAATAGGCTTTATTAATAATAACAAACAAAATAAACAAAAACAACCCCGTAGGGGAAAACAAACTGGCTGGCTAGCAGGCAAAGCAGGGCTGGACAAGGACGACATCTAACATTAGGTAACGAACCCACACGGAACTGCAAACACAAGGAGATTATAAAGGGAGCAAATGAGGAGGGTAACGAGGGAAAACAGCTGGGGAAAATTAATCAATAAACAGGTAACAAGATGGGTGGGGTCAAGACAAATTGACATGAGAGCACGTGGCACACAGAAAACTAGGATAGAAGCCACGTGCTCACACAAAACAGAAACACAAGCACATGGCCAGCAAACAAATCACCAGCCATGTGCAAAACAGGACATGAACACGCAGCTAATGAGAAAACTCATAAGCCACGTGTTCACACAAGACATGACAACATGAGAGCACGCAGCCAATGAATATACAAGCTGCATGCCACACAGCACAAGATATAACATAAATGCACGCAGCCGATAGAAACAGGAACTGCGTGCAACACAACAAAACACACGTGGACAAGAGTGCGCGGTGCACACTCGAAGACGCGCGCTCACATGAAACCCGGACATGACGGGAGTATCAGGGCTCTGTCACAAAACCATGAATAACACTAGACCGAAGTGACAGAACCCTGACAATATAGGCTAAGTGTAGCAGCAGCAATGACCAGGCCTTTGGATCCCTTTACAGGCATTTGTAATAACATGTACATAAATTGTTTATTTAGTATTTCATAATGTACTTTAACAGTGTTATTCAATGAAACCATACAATTATGAATTTGCCAATCATTATTGCCTCATTGTTTTTATATAATGTATTTTAAGTCATTTGAATTTGGCTTGTGTCTTTTTCTATGATTTTTTGTTGTATTCGGGTTAAAACAGTGGCTAAATATTATTAAATGTGTTTACATCAAAGGAATAGCCTAACATGGTAACTTCAGACCTAAAAGAGGAGCAGTTATAATAGATGTATGAATTTCTGATACTCAGGAGGAGAACAGCTAATTCTAAACCAGGGGCTGTCAGCTAGTCAAGGTCAAGGTTCAAGGTATCTTTATTCGTCACATAATAAATTATACAGGGTATAATCAGAAGTGAAATGTAGATCAAATCAGGTCTGCTCAGTGGACAGTGCAAAATAATAATAAAAAAAATATATAAAAGTAACAACACAAGAGCATATATATAGGTAAAAAAATGAATAAAGAGTAAAATGTGCAATGGAATAAAAAGTCCACAACAAATAAGATGTGCAGAAACAGTATATGGGACTTAATAAATAGTAATATGAACAAGAGGGATGTGCAAACGGGGTTGTACCGGGTATGTACACAGCAGCAATACGGATGATGAGAATATGAATGTTTTACAGTTAATAATGAGTCTTGTAAATGTTTATGAAACTGAGTTTGTGTTTAGGAGCCTGATGGCCTGAGGGAAGAAGCTCCTCCTCAGCCTTCAGTTTTTGCCATCATGCTCCTGAAGCGCTTGCCAGATGGCAGTAAACAGAAAAGATGGTTGCCTGGGGTGAGTTGAGTCTTTGTTGATTTTAGCAGCTCTGCTTTTACAGCGTTTGAAGTAGATGTCCTGCAGAAAGGGGAGAGCAGATCCTGAGATGCGCTCAGCTAAGCGCACGACTCTCTGTAGAGCTTTACAGTCCTGGTTTGAGGAATTACCATACCACAATGAGATGCACTGAGTGTGATGCATCTCAGCTATGGTCCTTAAGGTCCACTTTCCTGCAGATATTACCTCCAACCCTAATCACTTGATAACTCCTGGTTTAGAATTTGCTGGTCTCCTCCTGAACTATTGTAATTGTATTTTTGGTATTATAATCACTGCTCTAAATCATCAGAAACCTGAAGGATTTTATATTAACCTTGTCCACTAGACAGAGCTATAAAATAGGGAATCGTTTTAGACTAAGGGTGAATCCCAATTCTCTGTCTTACCCCTTCCCCTTGTTAAATAATATTTAACAACATTAGTGTCTATTTTGTATTTTTATTTCATGTCTAAATAGTAAACGTTTGTAACGTATTGTAAAAATAAAATAAATAATAGTAAATGATAATAAATATAACAAAATAAAAAGAATACTTTACAGTTTACAAATAAATACATTCAACTGATTAGGTGCCTATGGGAAATAAATTATATAAAATAATTCAAATAAAATATGCCTGTAAGGATAACTAGCACACGTCAAACCATAGAACAGCGGCATAATGTAACAAACAAGTGGAAAGATTAAAGAGATTAATGACTAAAATAAGTAATTCATTAGTTGATTTTAAGACCCTATAAAATACGAAAGATTATTTACCTGTTTGTGGACCTATAGGAAAATTGCATGAATAAGGAACAGCGGTTTTGGTGAGTTTCATTGTGCCACATTTCTATTGTATTTGGTTTATATTTTGTGTTCAGTGTCATCAAATAACGTTTTTTCCTTTGCTTCAGTGTCATGAATTTCTTCTCTTATCTGTGAAAAACAGTTAGCTCTGAAATTACCAATTTCAAAATAAGTATAATCGATGTATTACCTTTTATTAACACTATTCATAAAAGACTATTAAACTCAACTTGATCCACTATACCACAACTTATTTCTTAACTAATTTATAATTTTCACTAAAACAAAGTGGAAACAAAACTTTTAATACTTAGCTTTCGTCATCTGCTAGAATATCATTCAGCTGAATAACTGTATCTAAGATCTGGTCTCCAGTATACATGTAATTTCATCGTCGTTTGTTTTCCTTGCTTTTCTTAGGTTTTAAATACCTGTAAGCGCCGTGCGCGTTTTACCTTGACTTTCATTAATATCAGCGGTAATTCTGCGTCAAGCAGTGTTCAAATCAAATAAAAATCAGCAAATACTGTTGAACCAAATAAATGAGAAACGAATGCTTATTTTTTTTAAAACATCACATATGATGTTTCTGTGCAGATACCCGCGATCCTGAAGGATGACGAGAGCGTTGCAGCTGTTGTGATTCACGCGGGGGCTAACGACACCAAGCTGCGGCCAGCAGCAGTTTTAACATTACGTGACATGACATCTGACGCACGGACGCCATGACATCTGACGCACAGACGCCATGACACATGCCAAACATGTGACATCTGACGCACCACATGCCAAACCTGTGACATCTGACGCACAGACGCCATGGAACATGCCAAATCTGTGACATAAACCTGTGACATTGTCACTCTGCGTGTCTAGTAGGGGTAACTGCAGCCTGGAGCAATGGGCGTGCCGAAAGGTGGGGGCGTGCCAAAAGGTTTCTCATTGGTGAAACGAAAGTTAGGGGGCGTGCCAAAAGGTTTCGTCAAACGAAAGTTAGGGGGCGTTCCAAAAGGTTTCGCGAAAGCTGGCTGTTCCGCATAAAGACAATAAATTCAACATAATCCTATAAAATCTAATTAAAATCTTCCAAAGTAAAAACAGCGTTATTGATATTAAGAATATAATTACTTTAAATTACTTTCGAAAGTACCTTCGGAACTTCTGCATGGCGCGGGTCATTGACGTCATCACCACCGCAAGTTTAGGTCTTAGTTCATCAATAATCAAAAACAAATTACAATTATTTTCTTGAGGATACAAACGTCTCTTACCACGGTTAGTCGCACTAGCTGTTCTTAAGTTAAAGTAAGTCAAAAGTTGCATTTGTTAACATTAGTTAAAGCACTGTGAAGTGTGAAGGGAATAACAAGAACAATGAACAGCTGTATTTGTATTAACTAATACTAACAAAGCTTAATAAATACTGTAACAAATGTATTGCTCATAGTTAATACATCAATGTTAACAAATGAAACCTTATTGTAAAGTGTTACCCTAAAAACAATGTTTTGCCTTATAGAGAACAATATATAGTTGATAAAACCACCAAATTATAAAATTTAAAAAATTAAACCTTCTTTGGTAACCTTCTGTTAAGTGACATTAACCAATTTAGCAAACAGACACAGCTTTATCCACTAAAACATTTATTTAGCTTTCAGTTTCAGTTGCCAATTCAAGTAAAAAAAAATAAACCATTCATTCATGCTGTAGTAGCAGTCCATAGAACAGAAGCCAGCAAAGTCATTGTCTGAATAGAACGCTGTGAAGACCCCCTTCTTTCCATGGCCACATTATCCAGTGGTCTTTTTGTAGATGCATCTACAGCCATCACATCTGGTGAGCTCAAACTCTACTCTGTATGATTTCCTCACATCTGGACTGACAGACTTCCAGTCAACGATACCTACACACAAAAAAAAATCTGAATTAATGCAATAAACGCTCTAAATATTTTTAAAAACCTTGTTCAGTTAATAAAAGTACTAAATATACATACTGTCCAGCCAGGCAAAGTGAGCTTTTCTTCGAAAACTCTGACGGTTGATAATGTCATAAAACTTTCTGCACACTAGTGACAGAGTGAGAAAGGCTCCATCTCCTTCTTCATAGACAACATCTAGAAGAATATGTCTGAGCAGCTCTGATGGTAGCTGAATAAAAATATATATACAAAACCATTTAAAATATGAAATTCCCAAAAAATAGTTACATAAAATACTACATAATATTAAATCTTACATCAGCAAGGCCTCCTGTTGGGTCCATGGCTGAAAAATAAATTTAAATTGTCATTTAAAATGTTAAAGATATATCTATATCTATGAAATTACAACTACAAATTACACATTCAGGCCAACATATTTAGATGTGCATTAACAGCCAAAATAAAAAAATAAATGTAAATACAAAATGTAAAATGTATGCATATTGGCAATATTGCAGAAAAAAACAAATTTGTACATCTGAACAATGTGACATTTTTAGGTCACTTTCCGATAAAAAATAAAATAAATATAGATTTGATTTAATTTCTTTTCAATTACTTTTTGGGTTAGTTGTTGCAGCCCTATATGATTGATTTTTTTCATTATTCTTTGCACTGGCCTTGTTATATTATAACACACACACACACACACACACACACACACACACACACACACACACACACACACACACCTATATGTGCCTTCAACTGAGCCGAGCCTACATCTTTTCTGCACCTTTTCCATTCTGAAGGAGACCTTAAAAAAATTAAAAATTTGCAAGAGATTTTCAGAGTGCTAAATGTCATCACTTTAAATGTATATAAGATTTCAAATTTACCCCGAGCCTTCAAGCAGGAGTGCACACCACCATCTCCTTATGCTTGGCATATTAGCCTGTTTAAAAAAAGGCAACTATTAATACAATGTCAAAAATACAATTGTGCTATTTACTTGCAAAAAATTTAGCTAAGATCTGAAGACTCACCTCTGAAAAGTCAAAATCCACCCCCAGAGCAGTGTACAGGGCATACTGAAAGTCAAAGACTAATTGTTTGAACCATTTTATTTGGTTATTAAATTAAACTTATGTGAGTTTCAATGTGAATAGTCATAAACTCACCATGAGCACAAAGACTCCACAATTATCATCTCGACGCATTGAGAAGCAGAAGGCACTGTATGGTTCACCTGCGGAGTCATCTCGATGCACTGAGTAGCAGAAGGTACTGTATGGTTCACCTGCGGAGTCATCTCGACGCACTGAGTAGCAGAAGGTACTGTATGGTTCACCTGCGGAGTCATCTCGACGCACTGAGTAGCAGAAGGTACTGTATGGTTCACCTGCGGAGTCATCTCGACGCACTGAGTAGCAGAAGGTACTGTATGGTTCACCTGCGGAGTCATCTCGACGCACTGAGTAGCAGAAGGTACTGTATGGTTCACCTGCGGAGTCATCTCGACGCACTGAGTAGCAGAAGGTACTGTATGGTTCACCTGCGGAGTCATCTCGACGCACTGAGTAGCAGAAGGTACTGTATGGTTCACCTGCGGAGTCATCTCGAAGCACTGAGTAGCAGAAGGTACTGTATGGTTCACCTGCGGAGTCATCTCGACGCACTGAGTAGCAGAAGGCACTGTATGGTTCACCTGCGGAGTCATCTCGACGCACTGAGTAGCAGAAGGCACTGTATGGTTCACCTGCGGAGTCATCTCGACGCACTGAGTAGCAGAAGGTACTGTATGGTTCACCTGCGGAGTCATCTCGACGCACTGAGTAGCAGAAGGTACTGTATGGTTCACCTGCGGAGTCATCTCGACGCACTGAGTAGCAGAAGGTACTGTATGGTTCACTTGCGGAGTCATCTCGACGCACTGAGTAGCAGAAGGTACTGTATGGTTCACCTGCGGAGTCATCTCGACGCACTGAGTAGCAGAAGGTACTGTATGGTTCACCTGCGGAGTCATCTCGACGCACTGAGTAGCAGAAGGTACTGTATGGTTCACCTGCGGAGTCATCTCGACGCACTGAGAAGCAGAAGGCACTGTATGGTTCAACTGCGGAGTCATCTCGACGCACTGAGTAGCAGAAGGTACTGTATGGTTCACCTGTGGAGTCATCTCGACGCACTGAGAAGCAGAAGGCACTGTATGGTTCACCTGCAGAGCTGAATGTTTGCACACATTTATGTGCTTGATGAAATCTGCCTTATTTATTATTGTTGTGGGGCAGTGGCAGCAGTGATAATGCTTGTATTTTCTGCACTCCAAGTGACAGTCGAAGATTAGAAATTCTGTAAGAATCATTAACAGACAAAATTTCAAATAGTAAAATTAGTATACAAAGCTAAATGTTTGATGTAAATTTCAAATGTTAACATGATTCGTAACATCACCGTTGACATTATCATTTATCACCTTGTGTCACCTTAACAATTGGGTCATTCTGGCTCAACTCAACCAGAGGTCCCTGGCTAAACATTTTGATCTTTTTTTTTTTTTGGTGAAAGAAATACATAAATGAAGAAAGACAAAATATTCAATGTGAGATTTGTAGCCATATTACAGGGGGGTAAAAATGATTGTTTTAAGATGACAGCATCATTATTTTATTTTAACACAGAGATTGACAGGTCTATTTGTTAAATCCATTTACTTTAGCAATCTTTTTTGCATTATATGCCAATGGTGACAGTTCAAAAATGGGGAAAAAAACTCTTGTTTTTTGCCCCAAGTTTGCTTGCAAAAATTAAATTATGCTGTCATCTTTCTAAACCCCCCCCCTAATTGTGTTATTTTAACACACTCTACAAAATTGTGGATTACTCAGTAAATATGCATTTATTTGAAATTGAGCAGTTTTGTTGATTTGACACGGAATGACCCAAATTATGTCATGTAACAAGCATAGCACAACTAAACTTGTACTTACGTTCAAGATGAATCGCTCTAAGTCTGTGGCTTTGCAAATGAGTAAGTACCTTGTATCTTTCACATGGTTTAAAAACACTGGTTGCACAAAAAGGACACCTATACAAACTACCAACTCTGAAGGCATCAATGCATATGCGGTCATCGTTTTGTCTCACTGTAACATGTGTCTGTCAACAACAATAAACTAATTACTAAAGCTGCAAGATATAACGCAAAGAAAATAAATTATGATCGTATTGCAACAAGCTATCGTAATATACATATTTGTGGTATATTAAGCATAGATAAACGTATGACGAATTACACCATGTCTTACCGCCGCCATCTTCTCTTGTCTAAAGGAAATTACGTAAATGTATGTTTACCGCTGATTGGCCAACACAGAACGCCGTTCACCAATGAGAAACCTTTTGAAATGCCCCCTACCTTTTGGCACGCCCATTGCTTCAGGCTGCAGTTACCCCTGTCTCCTGCGTGTCGCACCTTCGGTAGTGACTGACACCTGCCCCTAGGTGCCGCTGCTTAATGTAGATTGCGTGACACGAGCACGTCAGCACGATATTGATTTAATTAACAGTATGTTGCACCACATGCCAAACCTGTGACATAAACCTGTGACATCTGACGCACCACATGCCAAACCTGTGACATAAACCTTTGACATCTGACGCACCACATGTCAAACCTGTGACATAAACCTGTGACATCTGACGCACCACATGCCAAACCCGTGACATAAACCTGTGACATCTGACGCACCACATGCCAAACCTGTGACATAAACCTGTGACATCTGACGCACCACATGCCAAACCTGTGACATAAACCTGTGACATCTGACGCATCACATGCCAAACCTGTGACATAAACCTGTGACATCTGACGCACCACATGCCAAACCTGTGACATAAACCTGTGACATCTGACGCACCACATGCCAAACCTGTGACATAAACCTGTGACATCTGACGCACCACATGCCAAACCTGTGACATAAACCTGTGACATCTGATGCACCACATGCCAAACCTATGACATAAACCTGTGACATCTGACGCACCACATGCCAAACCTGTGACATAAACCTGTGACATCTGACGCATCACATGCCAAACCTGTGACAGAGCCTGAGCTTTCAGGAGCCTGATCGAGACGCAGCACATCGCCCGCGGCGACGATCATCGTGTCAGGACCTCTTCCCACGTATCGACGAGGACACGAAAAGTTCAGTAGACTGTTTGCTTTAAATGAATGGTTGTTTTCATGGTGTACAGAGCAGAAAATTATCTTTGTTAATAGTTGGAATCTATTCTGGGAGCGTCCTAGGCTATTTCGTGCTGATGGCCTGCACCCCAGCAGAGTCGGTGCGGAACTCCTTGTCGGTCGGACAACATCACCAGAACCAGAACGCTACGCTCTATTTGACTAGTAAGCCAATAACAGCTATGATGACTCTTTACACAAAAGCAACAAGGATGTGTGAGACACTCCATCTCACTCCTATTGCCTCTCCTCGTGTCCGTATACCACTTCAGCGCTTCACAGGTAGTGCTCCTGCACATGTACATGTGTCCCCTTTTGACTACTACAGGACTGAATTCTACAAAGTTCTGGATGTTGCTGACATGCAGTTTAGAGAAAGATTTGAGCAAGAGGGAATGCAAATGTTAAGGCACCTGGATCAAGTTCTCTTAACTGGAAAGATACATGGTGTTGTCCAATAGTACCCAGAAATCAACCCAGACATCCTCAAAGCTCAGCTTGCATTGTTCAGAATGAAGTACAGCTTCCAGTCTAGTACTGAAATTGTTGCTGTTCTTCAAGGGATGACCCCAGAGGTCCGTGGTCTCTTTGACCAAGTCAAAACAGTTGCCCGACTCCTCCTAGTTGTGCCTGTATCATTATGCCTGCTACGCAGCAGCATGACCCAAACCCGCCTCAACAGTGTTGCTGTGTGCCATGTACATAAAGACAAGCTGGACAGGGTAAACAGAAAAAAAGATTGCTGAACAGTTTGTCTCCTGTAAGGAGGGCAGAAAGAGCACTTTTGGTTCTTTTAAATTAGAGGTAGTTGGTCATATGTTCATTGGTCAGTTGCATTTATATATGTATATAGTTATATGTTAAACGTGCTGCATTAACGTGAGTGTAACAAGTGACAGGTCAGAGGCGAGAGTAGATCCACTAGCAGCTTTATTGTACAAGGTCAAACAGGCAAATATCAAGCAGAGGTATCGAGGGCAACGTAGAAAAGGCAGAGTCGAAATCAGAGGCAGAGCAATGGGTCAGGGCAGGCGGCAGACAGAGAGGATTACCATAAAACAGGCGAGGTCAGAGAGGCAGGCAGCAAACGATCAGAAGAGGAGGTCAACAGTCCAGGTAGTGCACGGAAAGACAAACTGGGAAATATGCTCGGAAATGTAGCCAGGGGGAAACAAGACTTCGCACTGGGTGAGTGTTTGTGTGCTGCTTTTATGTGAGTGAGTGAATGAGGTGTGGTGAGGCAATCAGGGTTGATGAGTGAATGGTGACAGCTGTGTGATTGGTGTAATGGTGGACGGGAATGTGTGTGTGCAGTGCTTGATGGGAGATGTAGTCCATGGGTGATGTGCAGTTGTAGTGAGTGGTAACCAGATTCATGACAGAGCCCCCCCCCCCAAAGAGCGGCTTCCAGACGCTTCACACACACACACGGCACAATCCAGGAGGGCGGTGGAGCGGAGGTGGAACCGGGGGAGGAAATGGAGGGCCAGGTCCATGTGGGGCCAATGAGACAGGAGCCCACCAGGGCAGGGCGGACGAGACAGCAGGGACGTGAAGGGATACTGGGTAGACCGCTGTGACGTGAGGTGACTCTGGCAGGTCAGCGGAGGCGTGAGGTGACTCTGGCAGGTCGGCGGAGGCGTGGTGACTCTGGCAGGTCGGGCGGAGGCGTGAGGTGACTCTGGCAGGTCGGCGGATGCGTGAGGTGACTCTGGCAGGTCGGCGGAGGCGTGAGGTGACTCTGGCAGGTCGGCGGAGGCGTGGGGTGACTCTGGCAGGTCGGCGGAGGCGTGGGGTGACTCTGGCAGGTCGAAGGAAGGCGTGGGGTGACTCTGGCAGGTCGGCGGAGGCGTGGGGTGACTGGCAGGTCGGCGGAGGCGTGGGGTGACTGGCAGGTCGGCGGAGGCGTGGGGTGACTCTGGCAGGTCGGCGGAGGCGTGGGGTGACTCTGGCAGGTCGGCGGAGACGTGGGGTGACTCTGGCAGGTCAACGGAGACGTGGGGTGACTCTGGCAGGTCGGCGGAGACGTGGGGTGACTCTGGCAGGTCGACGGAGACGTGGAGTGACTCTGGCAGGTCGACGGAGACGTGGAGTGACTCTGGCAGGTCGACGGAGACGTGGAGTGACTCTGGCAGGTCGACGGAGACGTGGAGTGACTCTGGCAGGTCGACGGAGACGTGGAGTGACTCTGGCAGGTCAAGAGCCCACCAGGGCGGAGCTGACGTGATAGGCGCCCTCCAGGGCGGAGTATACGAGACAGACGCCCACCAGGGCGGAGCAGACGTGACAGGCGCCCTCCAGGGCGGAACAGATGAGACAGACGCCCACCAGGGCGGAGCAGACGGGACAGACGCCCACCAGGGCGGAGCAGACGGGACAGACGCCCACCAGGGCGGAGCAGACGGGACAGACGCCCACCAGGGCGGAGCAGACGGGACAGACGCCCACCAGGGCGGAGCAGACGAGACAGACGCCCACCAGGGCAGAGCAGACGAGACAGACGCCCACCAGGGCGGAGCAGACGAGACAGACGCCAACCAGGGCGGAGCAGACGAGACAGACGCCCACCAGGGCGGAGCAGACGAGACAGGCGCCCACCAGGGCGGCGCAGAGATCCCTGGCCGAGACTGGGACCTAGAGGAAACGGAGACACAAGAGGCAGAGAGAGCACATTTGGTTTCAGGAACCGAGGCAGGAGTTTAAGCGGCCATGGTAGATCCGGGACTCGGGCAGCCATGATGGATCAGGGGACCTCATGGGCCATGGCGGGTCCGGGGTCTCCGTGAGCAATGGAGGGGAGCTCCCTCCATGAAAGTTCTTGGTGAACTCCACTACCACGAGAGGGCACTCTGGAAGCGCTGAATCTCGGTGGCGCACGGGCGGCTCTGACTCTCTTGGGCACTCAGGTGGCTCTGACTCTCTTGGGCGCTCGGTAGAACTGGACGGAACCAGCGGAGGCATTGTTGAGCTGGGCGGGACCAGCGGAGACGAAGGAGAGCTGGGCGGGACCAGCGGCGAAGGCGAGCTGGGCGGGACCAGCGGAGACGAAGGAGAGCTGGGCGGGACCAGTGGAGACGAAGGAGAGCTGGACTCTGTGAGCTCCTGGATCGGAGCGGCCTCTGGAGCGAACTCTGTGAGCTTCTGGTTCGGAGCGGCCTCTGGAGCGGACTCTGTGAGCTCCTGGATCTGAGCGGCCTCTGGAGCGGACTCTGTGAGCTCCTGGATCGGAGCGGCCTCTGGAGCGGACTCTGCGAGCTCCTGGGACGGAGCGGGCTCTGGAGCGGACTCTGCGAGCTCCTGGGACGGAGCGGGCTCTGGAGCGGACTCTGCGAGCTCCTGGGACGGAGGGGCCTCTGGAGCGGACTCTGCGAGCTCCTGGGACGGAGCGGGCTCTGAGCGGACTCTGCGAGCTCCTGGGACGGAGCGGGCTCTGAGCGGACTCTGCAGCTCCTGGGACGGAGCGGGCTCTGGAGCGGACTCTGCGAGCTCCTGGGACGGAGCGGGCTCTGAGCGGACTCTGCGAGCTCCTGGGACGGAGCGGCTCAGCAAGCTCCTGCGTGGCACCCACCGTAAAGGAGAGCCACTCAGCTGTAGTGGTATCCATATACCTCTCAACGTCCAGTTAGGATCATGCAGTGGCATGATTGAGTGAAGAGGTTCAGATATGCCCCCATGAAAAAATATCATTAAGCAGATTTTGTCATGATGAGTCAGGTGTGCCAGTTAGAGGAAGTCCACGACATAGTCCTCAATGGACCTTGTACCCTGGCGGAGTAACATCAACCTTACTGCTGGATTCATCCTTGGCGAAGTCTTCTGTAACAAGTGACAGGTCAGAGGCGAGAGTAGATCCACTAGCAGCTTTATTGTACAAGGTCAAACAGGCAAATATCAAGCAGAGGTATCGAGGGCAACGTAGAAAAGGCAGAGTCGAAATCAGAGGCAGAGCAATGGGTCAGGGCAGGCGGCAGACAGAGAGGATTACCATAAAACAGGCGAGGTCAGAGAGGCAGGCAGCAAACGATCAGAAGAGGAGGTCAACAGTCCAGGTAGTGCACGGAAAGACAAACTGGGAAATACGCTCGGAAATGTAGCCAGGGGGAAACAAGACTTCGCACTGGGTGAGTGTTTGTGTGCTGCTTTTATGTGAGTGAGTGAATGAGGTGCAGGTGTGGTGAGGCAATCAGGGTTGATGAGTGAATGGTGACAGCTGTGTGATTGGTGTAATGGTGGACGGGAATGTGTGTGTGCAGTGCATGATGGGAGATGTAGTCCATGGGTGATGTGCAGTTGTAGTGAGTGGTAACCAGATTCATGACAGTGAGACTCTTATCGGGCGATAAAAAAAATATCGCCGTTAATCTATTCTCAAAGTTGGGTTGGGAGCTGGTTCTATACTACGCAAGCTATGATGACTTTCACCCTGATATTTTAGCGGGATGTATACCTAGGCGAATTGCACTGAAGGGGCGAGCGAGTCTTGAACTAGAGGCTGGCATTTTTTCGGGAATCCCGCGGGATGGGAAACAAAATCGCTACGAATCACGTGATTGGGACGGGAGAGGAAAATATTTAATCGGGAGTGGGCGGGACCGGGAATAGTAATGATACCCAACTTTACACACAAATATACCTTTTATATAAATAAACTATAAACTGTATATTTTAATTCTGAACTCAATTCTAGTTGCCCTGTCTCTTTATGCTCTCCTCCTGTTTGCTTTGGTGTGGCTGGTTAAGTGAATGACGCAGTCCGTGATGGACAGATTGTTAACGGCTGGTCTATGTGGTAATACACTCGGCAGGACATCCAAACGCTCACCTATCATTCATCAACCTCAAATATGGCTTTTCATCTGAAAGATGTATGTAGTAGCAACTTTACATGGCCTCAATATGATGTTAACCTAGAGAAATGTGTGGAGAGTGGAAGCTGAATAGCGCCGCTGCAGGACAGGCTCCGTGCGCTCACTTGCTCCTAAAATCTCCGTCATTTTGGTCATACAGATAAAAGTAGCCTAATACATCTTTCGAATCTGTAAAGACTCTACGTTTATTTGTGTGCACTCAGAATAACAACGAAACGTTGCGCTTTTAAGCAAACAGGATGCACTTTAGGTCTCATGTGAACTTGAGCGAGAAACTTCGAAACTCCGTCTTTGATGTATCTATAGAGAGTGAAATGTCTAAAAAATAAAAATAGAAGACGTGTGTGTTAGCATGGATGATTTACATGAAATTTAATCTGTGCAACACTGTGCATAAGATGGCTTTCAGTTCAATATAATAACAAAAAACTACATTTTGGGTTTTTATTCAACTAATAAGGTGGGCACGCTGTGATCTGTACTATATTTTTACTGTAATTGACAGATTTCGGCAAAAAAAAACAACAACACGGGAGTGGGAGGGAATGGGAGTCATTCTTCCGGGAGTGGAACGGGACGGGATTTTCCCCCAGTTTTTTCGTGGGATCGGGACGGAAGAGATTAAAGTTTGTGATGCATTTTGGAAACAGGAGATGAGCCCCTGGTCTAATGCGCCACCTGGCTTGAGAAACCCATTCTCAAAGACTTACTTTTAGTCATTATTTGGGTAGCACACATATTCTGAATGCCTTCTGCAGAATTCAAATGAGCCATTTTAATCTAGATTAATCTAGATTAATTCCAAGATTACAGTGAGATTAATCTAGATAAAAAAAATTAATCTATGCCCACCACTAATATATATATGGGTGATTCTCACGAAACCATTAAAACACCATGGCACTAATGATTTTAAATATAAAACGTGTAATTTAGTAAAATAAAAAAACATCAGAATGAAGACAATACAGTTCTCTACCTTGCACAATCTAATGTTGTAATTTCAACATTAGAATTAATAATTTTTCTATTTTACTGCATTTTCTGCCGAAATTCTCATTACCGCAATGCGTCCGGCTGTGTTTGAATGTGTGTTATGTTGCAATTTAAACAAATTAACAAAAATATTTAGAAAAAATAAATAAATGAATGTTCCACTATATTATTTTAGATGACAGAAAAAAATATTTACTGAATATTCATTTATAATAATAATGAAAAAAAGTAGGAAAATGATGTGTCCATGCCTTATGTTCTCATCCTCCGCAACATTTTTTAAGGACTGTTTAAACACACACATACAGAATTTAAATCCATTTTGATTTTGAGTGAAGGAGCACATGGGCCAGTTACTTCAAGATGGCTACCAGGTAAGATCATCTTTTTATATCTCTCCAGTTAAATGTTAAAAATTATATTGTCAGAATGTTAACACGACATTTTGATTATCATTACCGAAACAGGAAGTTTTCTACATTTCGAAAATTGTTAGATTTACAATTTTTTAATGAAAATGTACTTTATTAAGGTCTAATTATATGCACTGAGAAAAAAATAGCAAAGCCATCATGGCTTCTCTATTGTTAGCAAAACATACTGAGGCACCTCATCCTCCGCAACACCATTCTCATATACCGCAACCATTTAAGGCCAGTTGCGGTAAAGAGAACTTATGTTTCGGGAATGAGAATTTAAGCATATTGTGTATGACTTTTAAATATCTCTTATAAATTTAATATTAATTTAAAATTTGCTAAATATTGATATTTTGCTTTATGATTTGTTTCATTGTAGACAGTCAGCAAGTGAGAAAAAAATCTTTAGCAAAGGCCAGGTTGACAAAATTCAGGGAGAAATTACACAGCAACCAAGAACTGCTCGACGAGTACAGAAGGAAGGAGAGAGAGAGGTTAGGTTTGGAGATGTTACAGCAGGTGTAATTAGCAAAAAACACCCTACAGTGTTAGGAAATGTACATGAGAGTACACACACACACACACACACACACACACACACACACACACACACACACACACAACCCTTTAGCCACTAATATAACAGGGATTTGGTGCTGGATTACGTGTACTGTTCATACTGTGGGAAATTCCCACCACACTAAGGCATGTTGGTTGTGTGACTAAATAAATTAAATACATTTGTTACAATTTAGTAATAATTTAGTAATAATTGAATTAATAAATAAAGTTATTTGTTCTTCTGTTTGTAATTTGTTTGTTTATTTTCTTGTTTACTTAATTTTTAAATTCATTTCAAAGACAAAAATTAAGCTCTACCCCACCCTACAACTTCAGGCCCAGTATAGAACACACACAAGCACACACAAGCATCAAGTCTATACTATATGAAGATATGTACATAAAAGGTTTCTCCCCCATGTTATGAGACATGCTTATTTAATGTCATGCTTTCTTTCCGGTTCCAGGTATCAAAAACGAAAACAAACTGGCAAAATAAAGAAAACTGAAGAGCTGACTACAAAGCAACATGAAAAAAAAAAAGACAGTGGTGGGAAAACTCAAAGCGTTATTATAAAAGAAAGAAACAGCTTAAAGCTGTACTAGACACAACACCATCTAGTGAGGAAGATGATTCACTTCAGCTTATTCAAGAAGCAAATGAAGTTCAAGAAAATCTTCAAGAAGCTGCCCCAAAAGAACAGCCATTCTTGTCTCAGCAGGTACATGTCCCAGTTAAAAAAATATATAATTTCCAATTTTGTCAAATAAATCTATTTTAAAGGTTGACTGAACTTTCAAATGTTGAAGTCAACATTATAAATACGTAAAATTATAGTTAATTTAGTAGGAACAACTTATATTATTAAAATATTAAAAAGCAGGAGCTTAAAATGCCAGGTTTTATGGTCAGGTCCAACTAATTGATCACAGATTATGCTCCTGAATAACTTGTGTATTTTTGCCAAAATATTTATGATGACAAACATTTGTTACTAAGATTTAAATTTTAGCTTTTTAGTGTTTTCTAAATTATATTAACAGTAATAATAATAATTATAATAAATAAATAAAATAAAGAATACAAATAATTAATATTAATTATTGTAACAGTCCTGTTTTATTTCAAGTCACTATTAGAGTGAATAAGATTTAGTATGGTGAAGTAGATCTGTATGGTGTACTGAATTCTCGGTTTGGTCTACACAAGTTAAAGTAACTGAGTATAATTGTCATTTTAATAATTGTAATTAAGTTAAACTAAAACAACATACACTATTCTCGAAAGTTCCAAAGCTTAGCAAGCTTAGCTGTCTTTTTGTAAGTTTTTGAGTTACCAACTACTTTTTTTTTTTTTTTTTTACAGCGTAATGACATCAACTCAACTCCCCCAAAAAATGAGATACAGGCACCAAGACAAATAAATACATCTACCCCAAAAGAATCACCCAAAACGAAGAAAAGAAAAAAAACACTATCAAAATTGAGGGGAAAGTTGCGCAACATGGAAGAGAAGCTTCTGGAGAGGACTAAAGAGACTATAAACCTAAGGAAAAGACTGGGAAGACTTGAGAAGAGGGAGAGAAAGCTGGGACTTGTGAACATGGAAGGCAGAGAGGTCCAAAAAATATCCAGAAAGAGAAGTCACCAGAGAATATTACCCAACAACCAGAGAAGATTAATGTGTAGAATTGTTAGCCACTTCTTTCACCAAGATGAAGTTTCGACTGTAATAAATGGCAAATCTGGTGAAATTCGAAAAAAGGGCCAGATATTTCGCAAGAGAGCCTTGACAGACAACATGGCAAATCTTCATAGAAGATTTCAGTCTGAGAATCCCAGGCACAAACTTTCCATGTCTCAGTTCTGTGTAATAAAATACAGTTTAATATAGAGCTATTGTTTCAGCTCCGGGAATTAGTTATTAAATATTTAATATGGCTTGATTAAAGTCATATTAATATTTAACCTACAGTTTACACCTTATTAAGTGCTTGTCCAGCAATCACTAAAAGGTACATTCTGTTACTCTCAATTACAATCTCGCTTCCATTCCGTGGCCCCGTAACAATAAACTAGAGATTAATAATTACTCGAGTTTGAGCTAGGTTGCGTTATCGTTGGGCAAAATAAGGATGAAAATACTTAAAATCATATTTCAGAGACACTTGTTTATAAAATGGAAAAGGTTTATTCGTGATATTGCTATTCTAAAATAAATGGATTAACTGATAAGACATAGACATACACATAGGCATACGAGAGTTTTGAGGTTAACTGTGTGAAAGAACACCATTCTTTCTACTTCATAGCTTAACTAACCAGAAAATGATCACGAACAAATCTCTGCTTTGTTACTGCATTCAGATCGAATTTACCAGTTTAGTCAGGATAAAAATTCAGTTTGTACTTGCTTGGATTGGTTTAAAGCAGGCTCGAAGTTGGTTTCGTTTCCCGCGTGAGTTCTTTGTTTCGGGTTCCACGTGGTCGGTTCGTGCTCCTTCGGTTGTTCTCGTGTGGAGACTTGAGACGGCTGCGTGATGTCACCGGGAAAGCTCTCCTCTGCAATCGTCGAATTCGTGGCTCCGTTACGGCTTTGGCACAGTCTTAGACCCATAAATGGTTGGTTTTCAAGGCGAGAGTCCAGCGGACCGGCACGCTGGAGGGCGCAGCTTCAGAGATGTTCAAGCCATGTTCAAGAGAGTCAGAGCGCCAGAAGAAGAGAGAGGCGCGCCACTCGGCCGCTTTAAACAGTCCGTTTTGGACATCCCTAAAGGCGGCTGGTCCAATCAGAGCGCCGGCACGGGCGGAGGTTTGGTTAAGGGGTTCAAAGTGAAAAAGAGAAAAGGAAACACAAAGTGAGACACGCGATAAAGAAACCAAACGATAAAGTAACTTAAAAAAAAAAAAAAAAAAAAATTTAAACTAAAAAAAATAAAAAAAAAATTAATAATAAAAACAAATTATATAATAATGAAAAAAAAAAATTGAGAGTAACCCTCTCTACTAGATTGGTCCTAGCAGTGCTGCGGAGGAGAGAATATGGGTTGTGTCTAAGCATGGTTGCTATATGTTTTCCTAAAATGACAATATGCTTGTGTGGTGCATATGGTTGTCGGTCTGTGTCAGTGGGTCGGATCTTCCCCTTTTCCTGTCGGTGGTTTGGATTTGCCGGTTGGCACTGGCAACCCATCATGGTGCATCGTGGCGTGTGTCAGCATACTCCCCTCTGGCCGTGAGGTACTACGAGCTGTGGCGCAGTGAGTGGCTCAGGGACATACGTGTGGACACCGCCTTGCAGATGCAGCATGTAGTCGACAGGGTGGAGCTTATGGAGCTCGGAGGATGTGTTACATGGTTTTGACATGTGAGCTGTCATGGTTCGTAGAGACGAATCCGCATGTGAGGGTGAGGAGATCGTCAGCAGCGAACTGAGGTGGTATGGTAATGCAGGAGGGCAGGGGTGTGCTCGCCAGTGGCGTGCTGGCGGCGGGTTACTGCTGCCACTGTAGGGTTGGGTGGGAGGGCATGAAAGGTCCAGGACTCTTCATGTGATGCACCTGCTGTGGTGAGGGCATCGTTTTGGTCATTTGAGGGGCTGGAGTTTGGGAGGAAACGTTTAGGATGTCAGACCTGATCTGGTGTTCTCCGGAGGAATGGCAGGTGACTGAGACAGCACTTTCAGGAACTTGGAGTTTCATCAGCAGGTGTTTGTTGGACGCTGCTGTGATTTGGAGTATTGGTGTTGAGTTAGTGTTTAACTCTGTTGCTGGGTTTTCAGGTGGGGTTTCATGTCCATCTGAAGTTAGGGTGTTTACTGTTCTCTGAGAGCAAGGTGAAGCGGTGCTGTTTTCTGGGGCTGATTTGTTCAGCTTGTCACTGCTGCCCGCCTGACAGCTAGTCAGGCTGACTCTGGTTCTGCCTTCCTTTTCCCACTGATTCTCATGAGACCACTTCTCCCAGTGTCGCCCAGGTGAGCGTTGACGCCCACGCGGTTCATCCCATCGGTCATACCTCTGTTCAGGTCGGGTGTCAGCGTGTGAGTCTCGCTCTCTGTTGGACGGGGTGCATTCCATTCTCTGTGTGGTGGCTTAGCGCTGTCTTGGCGTTGGGTGCCCTCTAGAGCCAGTTCATGGTGTTGCGTGTTGAAATCAAGAACTGCTGGGGTTTTGCGCTCTTTTCTGAGGCCATCTTTTGGTTTGTAGTAGGCCTTTTGCACCAAGTCTCGCAACTGCTGAGTGTTCATCGTTCGTGGACATGCGAGAACGCCAAGATGGTGGCTTATGCCAGGATGAAGATTCCTGAGGAAGAGAGTTTTAAAGTTCAGTTCATCTTCCATGTCAGAATCATTGCGAGTTCCAAAATATGCTTGTCTGAGTCGACTATAGTAAGCTTGAGGAGTGTCGTGACGTCCTTGTCTCGCCTCCAGGGCAGCCACTAAGCCTTGATCGGACTCAGGGTCGGCGAACTCTTTAATAAGGGCTTTTCGCAGCCGTTGATAATCAGTCTTTGTGTTAACAGGCTGCCAGGAAGCTGCGTACTTCAGGGCTGGATGTCGCTCGAGTAAATAGAGTTTATCTTTGTCCGTAACGTTAGGTCGCATTTCCAGATGGAAATCAATATCTTGCAGATACGCCTGGACCGCTTTGGCTGTTTGGCACGCTGGGGTTGAATTTGCCAACGTTTCGGGCGAGCTTGTCAAGGTCTTTTAGGTCCGTTGTGCGACGATCTGCGGCTGGCTGCAGCAGATTCTTCTGGTTCTGTCGTGATATAAAGTTCTTCAGACGGCGCTGGTGACTGTTTTAACATCACCCCTCTGTCTTATGTTCACGTGTCAGTCCAGGCACAGGTGACTTGGTCCTGCTTGGCAGGTGCGGTTGGTGCACGCCCTGTCCTTGACGGCTCCTGGCGAGTTCGTAAGCGTGCTTGAGTTCCTCTTGGAAACTTTCAGACTCTCTGTGACGAGTCGAGCTGTTGTGTTAGGCGGCTGATCTCGCTTTCTTGATTCAGCCAAATGAGCTTCGAGGGCCTTGATTCTGCTGTTTTTGTCCCTGAAGTCAGTCTTTGCCTTCTCTAGTAGCTTCTCTGCATACTGTAGCTTGTCTGCACAATCAGCGAAGTCCTCTTTGAGTTGCTGCATTTGCGTGGCTGGTAGCTTCTAGAGTTTCTTTTAGCCTGTTGATTTCCTCATCGGCGCCTTGCTCCACCTCATCGGTCCCTTCCCGTCCGCACCTGAGCTTCACGCCCAGCTGCTCTATGGCGCGGGCGCTTGTCAGCTCCTGCTGGCGTTGTGCGGCGACTTGTCGCCAGTTTGAGGGTGGCGATGAGTGTGTGACTTAAGCTTGAGGTGATCTTGGCTAATTCTTTGTGATTGTAGTTTTGACTTGGGTCTTGTCTCATGATGCTTGTGATGTTGTCATCTAGTTGGTCCTGTGTCTGATGTTGGAGTGCTTCAGCAGCTTTAGGGAGGATGCTGTTTGTTGTAGCACTTAGCCACATTTCCAGTCCTTCCCAGTGACCGACATGTTCTGGCTGGTGATACATGTTCTGGTGATGGGATCTTGGACCGAACTGACACAGACCTTGGATGGGAAACAAAGCAAAACAAAACACAAACAAAACAACAGGGTGTGAATGTGCACAGTGTAGTGTATGCTAGTGTTGAGTGTGATTCTGTTTCTGTGGTCCTCTGTGGTGGGTGCGTGTAATTTGCAGCTTCTTGAGAAATTGCGCCCACGAGAGGCAGCACTGTTGGGAAACAGAAAGAAAAGCACACTAACAGAATGAGTACACAGGGACAATAACACTAGACCGATCTCTCTTTAATAGCAGATTCTCTCTTCGCTTTGTTAAGTCTGATTTAGAAGGACGCTTCTAATCAGAGGATTGTAGGCGAGTTTTCTTTTGTAATAAGACTGTTATTGCTATTTCAATTTTCTCCTTGATGGAGGAAAATAACAGCAATGACAGTGCTTGTCCCTTAATGGCAGGATTTTACACCGCAACGCTGGTCAGCGTGTTTCGCTGTTTAAAAATGTTGCCGATGTCTATCTTCTCATTGCACCTGCTTTAACTGGGAGGGTAGGATTTCACAATAGAGGGTAAATGATAAACAGTTTGAAGGTGGTTCTCAAGTTTCATACATATCTGTTCAATTGTGACATTTCGCCTATTCGTGATCTTCCCTGGTCAGCTTTAAGCAAACAAGTCAAATTAGAAGTTAGTAACAGGGAGAAAAGAAAAGAGAAATTAAGATTTATTCCCAAGATTTAAAACTAATACGTTGGCACAAGGTGGTGCTGTTGAGTCGCTATGCTAAGGTTACGCTTTTATGCTCCAGATTGGTGAGAAATGACTTTGACTGTATGGTGTCACTGTCACTTCTCCAACACAACACTAGGGGAGCACTATCTACTCTCAGGCCTAAGTAAAGAGGACTAATTTTAATTTAATAAAATTATTTTAATTAAATTATTATTAATTTTACTTGAGTTAATCAGATCACCTAAGGAAATGAAGTGTGGCCTACAGATAGAGCCAGACTTGTATTTAAGTTTGAATTAGAATTAAAATTAGAATTTGGTTTCTAATTAAAATTTATGATGTTATAATTAAAATTAATAGGATTCACTTAGGATTAGAATTTACAAATGCAATCTGCAATTGAGTTGACAAACCAATATTGTTGCAAAATGTAGACAGGAAGTGTAATTAATTATTAAATGTAATTAGAATTTTCGAATTCATAATTAATTATTAAATTAATTTACAGCTTCTAAATCACTAGTTTTGGATTCCCATAATAGTAATTAAAATAATTTCCAAACTTAAGCATTCCTCTCATTGTCCTTAACATCAAAAAATAAATAATAATAATCAATCGGTATCCTACTTGTAAATGAAATTAAAAATTTCTGGCCCTCTAGATAACTTAAGGTTTTATTGTAGTGGTCAAATTATAAGAGCGTTTATGGTTCATAAATGGATGCTGTTGTTGGAAGCAGGAATTGAAAATTTTATTAAATTAAATTAATTCAAAATTAATTTGTAATCAATTGTGACATTCAATTAACAATTAAAAATTCCTAACAATAGCGCTCATCCATTGATGTGTTATGAAATCATAAAAAGCCATTATAATTGAACTAAATCAACCTCACCATATTATCAAAGTAATACTGAATTATCTTCTAATAACCCACCACTTATTAAGCTGGTCCCACAAAAGGTAAAAAGACTTTAATCAGCTGTTATATTAAACCAACCTGTGAACTTGTTAACACTGATGATTGGGAAACATTAACACAGCCAACTTAAAACGTGTTAGTCTTTTAAATGAGAGACTAGAGAGAGAGAAAGGGAATTAGTGAGCTGTGAACTTTTCACACACACCCACTGCATTCAAGCTTTAAATGCTATGTGCTAATCGCTAGTCGTAATGCTACCAGCATGGCTAAAGCTACAATGCTACAGTTTCTTTGTTAGCTTAGCGCTAATGCTATTTACACGTGGCCAAGTCTCCACGTGGTTAAACTGGTCGCTATGGCAACTCAGTGCCTGTAGGCAGAGAGGAAATGTGCCCAGACTAACCCTTCAGATTAGTCCAGCATTGGTTCAGACTTGAATTTTCTATACAACATATAATCTCACTCATTTAGGGCGAGATAAATTTATCTACGGGTTACTTATAAACCAACAAAGCCTCAGCGGCTATTATGTGAATATTTGTCTGTTTAGACAGCACACATAACAAACAAGCAATTGCACAATCTCTCCCTTTCTCAAAACGACTGGCCACTCCTTTGAGCGCCGCGTTTGAATTCACTCGTGAACTCAAAAATGGGCTGAGAATTACTTAAATAGCTACTTTAATATTCTACAGCGGGAGTCACGTGGCTGGGTTTGCAGTGGAACACGCACTAACAAAAGCATTACCACGAAGGCCTTAAGAGAGGGGCAACAAGGGACACGCTCGTTCGCCTCTCATGCGCTTTAGAGCGACTTTTATTAATTATTTACTGCAGTTTAATTTCTTCTCGAACTCGAGTTAACAGTTACACTCTCTTTCATTCAAACTCACTGTGTTTCACAAACAAGAATGCAATATCACAAATAACCGTTTGTTTCTCTATATTTACTCAATTCTTCCGGATAAAAGTGAGAAATATTTATATTGTCTCTGGTTTGATTTATCAGATCTAAACCTTAATTGCCCGCTTTTTATCCTCCACCATTTATGTAATAAAATACAGTTTAATATGGAGCTATTGTTTCAGCTCCGGAATTAGTTATTAAATATTTAATATGGCTCGATTAAAGTCATATTAATATTTAACTTTACAGTTTACACCTTATTAAGTGCTTGTCCAGCAATCACTAAAAGGTACATTCTGTTAATCTCAATTACAATCTCGCTTACATTCCGTGGCCCCAGGTAACGATAAACGAGATTAATAATTTCTAGTTTGAGCTAGGTTGCGTTATCTTTAGGGCAAATAAGGATAAAATACTTAAAATCACATTCCAGAGACAATTGTTTATAAAATGGAAAAGGTTTATTCGTGATATTGCTATTCTAACATAAATGGATTAACTGATAAGACATAGACATACACACACATAGGCATACGAGAGTTTTGAGGTTAACTGTGTGAAAGAACACCATTCTTTCTACTTCATAGCTTAACTAACCAGAAAATGATCACGAACAAATCTCTGCTTTGTTACTGCATTCAGATCAATTTTACCAGTTTAGTCAGGATTAAAAATTCAGTTTGTACTTGCTTGGATTGGTATAAAGCAGGCTCAAGTTGGTTTCGTTTTCCTGAGTTCTTTGTTTCGGGTTCCACGTGGTCGGTTCGTGCTCCTTCGGTTGTTCTCGTGTGGAGACTTGAGACGGCTGCGTGGCGTCCACCGGGAAAGCTCTCCTCTGCAATCGCCGAATTCGTGGCTCCGTGCTACGGCTTTGGCACAGTCTTAGACCCATAAATGGTTGGTTTTCGGCGAGAGTCCAGCGGACCGGCTTCCAGATCAGCTTCAGAGATGTTCAAGCCATGTTCAAGAGAGAGAGCGCCAAGAAGAAGAGAGAGGCGCGTCGCCGCCGCTGTCATTTTAAACAGTCCGTTTTGGACATCCCTAAAGGCGGCTGGTCCAATCAGAGCGTCGATCGGGCGGAGCCCCGCCTGCACGGCTGGTTTTTGCAAAGCATTTTTATGTGAGGAAAGATAACTTGTTTGTACCCTGTTATTCAAACTCTTATCGTGTTTACACATTTATACTATCACCACATTCGTTATCTTATTGATTCATACAATTTTGCAACCATTCATAAAAGTCTAAACACAACCTAAACATTCCAGCTTAAAGTATGATTAGAAATCAGCCCACGTTTTCCTAAATAATTCATATTCCACAAGCATATGAGAGAAAGAGTACCACAATTAATATCCACATGTTCCTTGTGTAGATGAATTATTATCATGAAATGAATGTGTCTCTTGAAATCTTCTAGTGGCCATTTCTCTTTGTTCCACAACAGGAAGAAAAACGCATGCGCTGAGGCGGAGGAGGGCTTTAGAGGGCTGCTGATTCTTTAGCTGCCCCTTCTGGTGAATTCCTGCCGGTATATAGGTTACATAAAAGCACTGCAGTTTTTCTTTTGGGTGCGGCGAATGAAGAAGCTGAAGTACTAGATGCTGTAGGATCTACATTTGTTATTGTGTTTGATATTATCTATTTCTATCAGTAAAGAAATTCATAAAGTCATTACTATTAAAACTGTGAGGGAATATTTAGATCGGGTGACATCTGTTTATTTGTTAATTCAGCCACTGTGCTAAAATAAAACCTTGATTGTTGTGGTGATTATCTATGAGTTTATGGATATATCGGTTTTAGTTCTTGTCAGAAGTTTTTAGAGCCCGTCTATAGCTTGACATACTGTTTTTCCACGGCAATTCTAAAGACTTCCAAGTTGCCGTTTTTCTCCATTTGTACAAGAATACGAGTTTCTTTCTGGAGAGAATGGGTATAACTGTTGTACCATGGCGCAGCACTTTTTCTCGCACTTCTTTTAATTTGATGGGGCAACAGTTTCTAAACGTATTAGAGAAGATAGTTCCCATGTTGCTAGTAATTGAGTTCAGTTCATTTGTATTTATGGGCACACAGAAAGCAGTTGAGATAAATCAGGCAGGTTATTGTTGAATCTGTCTTTAGTGGTTGGAATGGAATAATTCTGCCTGGACGATAACGCTGGAGCCATATAGTTATCATCAGTAATATGCAGCATGCATGATACAAGTAAGTGGTCAGTAACATCATCACTTTGAGGTATGATATCTATATCAGTTAGATCAATTCTGATATTATTAAATTCAGCGTATGATTAAAATGATGTGTGGGCTCCGGTGACATTTTTGCTTGACACAAAAGAGTTTATTAGGTCATGTAACCAAGTCCTAAACGCATTTGTATTATCAACGTGAATGTTAAAATCTCCAACAATTATTGCTTTTATTAACATTAACCAATAGGGTCTGAGAGGAAATCTGCAAATTTCTTTTAGAAAATTCAGATTGTAGGCCCCCATGTCTATATGGTGCGTGAGCCAGCTGGAAGAGATAGGACAGATTTATTTTGTTTATCTGTTGAAGTGACATCTAATTGACAATTTTAACATCTGGAGCATAAGCATATTTCATAATGAGTCAAACCTGTCTCCTGTTTTCTGGAGTAACATTGAGAATATCACTATTGTTAACACACCGTGGCCACGGCCAGTCTCACACGAGGCTTTAATACTGCAGGTTATAACAGTAGCTTGGTGGAGTAGATTCATTTAGGACCAAAATAATCATTTGTTTTAAGCCAGGTTTCAGCAGACAGAGTACATCAAAAACTGTGATTATTCTGATTATTTACAATAAATGAAGTTTAGAAACGTAGTTTATAAACTCAAGTTCGAGGAGCACGCCAGATACTCGGCTAATTAGCTCAGGTGGTACACAATCTAGGTAATCAACGCTCGGACATAAATACAGCTGTCTTACCTCCATCTAGTTGACGTTAGCAGCATCCCTCCACTCACCCCTTCTCCACCATATCACTAGAATTCTCATCACACGGGGTATTTGGGTATTATGCTAATATTTGGGGCCCTTCCCGAGCTCAGAGCACACATAAACACAGTACAAAATTTCTTCATCAACGTTTTTAAACCAACATACGCTAACGCTCGCAAATACGCATACGAATTAATTACGCTTATCGTAAGCACTGGGTGTGAACTCGTGAACTGAACTTTTCGTGTGAGTGATCGGATATTTAGGAGCCCAAGTTTAAAAATAGTTTTGTTCATTTATTTGCTTTGATCCTAGATCCTTCATTCAATTGATATTTTGAACTCACTATTCGGGAACAGACACAGTTTTTATTAGATTGACACTGCAAGAGCTTTATCATTTAAGTGGGTAGAACAAAAGTCATCATAGCTGTTATTGACAATTCTGGCTTACTAGTCAGATAGAGGTAATCACTTTTAACTGATGTTGTCCGGACAGGAGTTCCAGACCGACTCATGGGGTGCAGGCCATCAGCACCTAAATAGCCTCGCCCCAGAAAAGATTCCAATTATTAACCACGAATTTTTCTGCTCTTACACCATGAAAAATCAACCTATTCATTTAAAGCAAACAGTCTACTGAACTTTTCGTGTCCCCATACGACACGTTAAGAGGTCCCGGACATCGACGATGATCGCCGCCTTGGCGATGTGCGATCAAAATATACATCGCCCCCGACCAGGCTCCTGAAGTCCTCTTCAGTGTTCCGTCGCCGCAGCTTGCGTCGTTAGCCCGCGGTGAATCACATAGCCGCAACAGCCGCAACGCCTGGCCATCCTTCATGATCGGCGGTATGTAAATCACAGAAACATCAAGAACACGAGCACCAGGGAGACAATGAGTGCACTTTACCTTTAGCTAACGTTAAACGGACATGCCGGACGAATTTACTGAGTCTCTGATGACCACAGCATCACGATCAGTCTCTGGCAGAGGGGCGAAGCGTCTCGGGATGAGATGTCGAAGACCGACCGGAGGGTCCAGGAGAAGTCAGCACTCGGGCCTGATTGCGCCTTCCGGCTGCTGCACCCAGGGTCCGGTGGTTTCCCAGCATCCAGAGTGAAGGCCATGCCAGACGATCGCTTTCCCGGTGAACGGGCCTGTGCAGAGAAACACACGGAGTAGAGGTGGTGGGAAGTGTTAGCAGCGAGCTGCATACTTACCCCAGACTTATGGGGCCAGTCCGACAATGCTTCCAACGCTAAGCTCGCTTTCCCTCAGCTAGGCCTGTTTCCTGGGCAGCAGCCTCGCCGGGATCCGCAGGTCTCCACGGCTCTCTCCAGCTCCAGCTGCACCGAATGCAGCTCGAACGTTTGTCCTCACCTGCACACAAAGGTAGACACAACCACCATTAAAGCAAGTAACAGACAGTGAAACAATGTTAAATGTGTATGAAAAGGGTATTACCAGCTGTTGGGCTAGCGGCCAAGGCTGGCTTTGGTTAACGGGCAAGCCATAAAAGTCTAAACACTGCAGAAATCGGGAAAATAAAATTACAAAACAAGTCATTTGATTATGTGTGTGTGTGTGCTGTGGTGTCACTCCTTCAGATTTTTGTGTGTTGTCTACATTGTAACCGACATTTTTGACAAATTATGTGTAACTAAAAAATTATTTTTATAGTCTTCAATTGATATGGGTGATTTTTGGGTGGGATGTTAGTGTGTATTAGCGCGAGAATGCTTAATCGTGCTGTATTGTGAACGGTGGAAGGGTTGCCACTTCATTTTCATGGAATTTGGCGGCCAGCTGGCTAGGAGGATTTATTGATTTTTTTTTAGTGACAAATTAAAAGTAAAGGTACCATTTGATCATATTCCCCATTCATTTCAATGTGAACATCATCATGATTTTTTCACACCAACATACAACCAGATATCAATACAGTTTATTTTATTGTTTTATTTTGTAGAGCTACCAAGTGTTGAAAAAAAGTACAAAGTCTCAAGTAATTTAGATAAAAGGAACATTTGGCTCAGCTTTCATTCGCTAAGTAACCTCCATTTGGAGTCAAAATGTAGACCCCAAACAGTGCACAAGGGTTAATTAGAGACTTTAAAACAGGCGCTTCACACAGCTGTTGGCACCCATTTTACTAAGGAAATGGGATAAATCTTAAGCTAAGAGAAAGAGCGAGGTTTTACATTATTGCTAAACATGTCATTAAGCTCACTTGGATTGCTGAGGTCAGTGACCTGGTTTTCATCTCATGGTTTTAATCTTCTGCCTGCTTTCCTGTATTTCTCTGCTTTACATTTACATTTAGTCATTTTGCAGACGCTTTTATCCAAAGCGACTTACAATTGGGGAATACATAAAGCGATTAATCTTGGAAGAGGCAAAAGACAGAGGAAGTGCTCAGAACACCAAGGAAGTCTCAGGCATTGTTCAAATAAGTACAAGGAAGGAGAGAGAAAGATAAATAGAAAGATGAAGATATAGAAAAAGATAAATATTAGTATTTATTTTATTTTATTAAGCTGTTCTCAAGTCATACAAAAGAGAGATGAGTTTTCAGACATTTTGAAGATTGACAGGGATCCAAAATTCTGGATGGGGTGGAAGATCATTCAATCGCCAGGGGAACGGTGAACCAGAATGTTCTGAGACAGCTTTTTGAATGTTTCCCTCTGTGACGGTACCACGAGCGCCGCCACTAGCAGATCTCAGACTTCTGAGGATGTAAATTGTAATAGTGGGAAGTATGGGTGATGAGCCTGTGGTTGTTCTATTGCAAGCATCAGTGTCTTGAACTGATGCGAGCTGCAACTGGTAGCCAGTGCAATGAGACAAAGAGAGGTGTAACATGGGCTCTTGTTTGCTTGAAGGCCAGTCGAATACTGCATTCTGAATCATTTGTAGAGGATTGATTAAATGTTTGATTAAGCCCAGCCAGAAGAGCTAATTGCAGTAGTCCACCCTGAAAATGACAAGGGCCTGACAAGAAGTTGTGCAAACATGCAAGATCGAGCTTTGTCTGGTTATGTGCTCGTTTGAAGAGCAGCTGGTCATCAAAGATTACACCAAGATTTCTGACCTAAGCTGATGGGGTAATTGTTGGATGAACCTAACTGAATCGTGAAGTCTGACCATTTCCTTGTATCATGCATGCTGCATATTACTGATATTAACTATATGGCTGCTGCGTTATCATCCAGGCAGAATTATTATTCCAGCCACTAAAGACAGATTCACAAATAACCTGCCTGATTTATCTCAACTGCTCTGTGTACCCATAAATACAGATGAACTAGACACAATTACTAGCAACATGGTAACTATCTCCTCTAATACGTTAGAAACTGTTGCCCCCATCAAATTAAAAAAGGTTAGAGAAAAACGTGCTGCGACATGGTACAACAGTTATACCCATTCTCTCAAGAAAGAAAACTAACTTGGAAGTCTTTAGAATTGCATGGAAAAACAGTATGTCCAGCTATAGACAGGCTCTAAAAACATCAAGAACCGAGTATATCCGCAAACTCATAGATAATCACCAAAACAATCCAAGGTTTCTATTTAGCACAGTGGCTAGATTAACAAATAAACAGATGTCACCCGATCTAAATATTCCCTCACAGTTTAATAGTAATGACTTTATGAATTTCTTTACTGATAAAATAGATAATATCAGAAATACAATAACAAATGTAGATTCTACAGCGTCTAGTACTTCAGCTTCATTCATCGCACCCAAAGAAAAACTGCAGTGCTTTACAACTATAGGACAGGATGAGCTAAATAAACTTATCACTGCATCTAAACCAACAACATGTTTATTAGATCCTGTACCCACTAAACTATTGAAAGAGTTATTACCTGTAGCAGAAGAACCGCTTCTCAATATTATTAACTCCTCGTTATCTTTAGGTCACGTCCCAAAACCATTTAAGCTTGCAGTTATTAAGCCTCTTATTAAGAAACCAAAACTAGATCCTTGTGAACTGGCAAATTACAGGCCCATCTCAAATCTTCCGTTTATGTCGAAAATATTAGAAAAAGTAGTATCTGCTCAACTGTGCTCCTTTTTGCTAAAAAATTATATCTATGAAGAATTTCAGTCAGGTTTCAGGCCCCGCCATAGCACAGAAACTGCACTTGTTAAAATTACAAATGACTTGCTTCTTGCGTCAGACAAAGGCTGCATCTCGTTGCTAGTTTTACTTGATCTTAGTGCTGCGTTCGACACTATAGATCATAACATACTGATAGATCGATTACAAAACTATACAGGTATTCAAGGGCAGGCTTTAAGATGGTTTAGATCCTACCTGTCCGATCGCTACCACTTTGTTTATTTAAACGGGGAGTCATCTCAATTATCACCAGTAAAGTATGGAGTACCACAAGGATCTGTCCTAGGTCCTCTATTATTTTCATTATATATGTTGCCCTTGGTAATATTATTAGAAAATACGGGATTAGTTTCCATTGTTATGCTGATGACACTCAACTATATATCTCAACAAAACCAGATGAAACTTCTAAACTATCTAAGCTAACGAAGTGTGTTAAAAATATTAAAGATCGGATGACCAGTCATTTTCTCCTATTAAATTCAAATAAGACCGAGATATTACTTATTGGACCTAAAAACAGTACACAGAATCTCTTGGATTACAATTTGCAACTAGACGGATGTACTGTTACTTCCTCTACAGTAAAAAATCTGGGTGTTATATTAGACAGCAACCTATCTTTTGAAAATCATATTTCCAAAGTTACAAAAACAGCATTCTTCCATCTTAGAAACATTTCCAAGCTACGGAACATGTTAAGTGTTTCTGATGCAGAAAAGTTAGTTCATGCATTCATGACCTCTAGACAGGACTATTGTAATGCACTGCTAGGTGGTTGTTCTGCATCTTCAATAAACAAGCTAAAGATAGTACAACATGCTGCGGCTAGAGTCCTTACCAGGTCAAGAAAATATGACCATATTACTCCAATTTTACAGTCTCTGCACTGGCTACCTATTAAGTTTCGTATCAGTTACAAATAGGGCTGTGAGATAACCGCATTACCGCGGTAATGAGATGCCAACCGCGGTGTTGAGGTCATCACCGTCATCACCGCACTGTTTTTCGCGGGATCCGACCAAATTTCTTGCAACGCGGGAATAAAACACGGCAGCGGTCGGTAACTCTGGTGTAATTTGAACGAGAGTGGGCGGTCTAACAATATCCCGTTCCCGACATCCTTTCAGAACAGCATATCTGTGTGTTTTTACTCCCTCTTCTCGCTCACGCGCTGCACACATGGACCAGTGCTTTTGTGTCATGTGTTTTATTGCGCACAGTGCGTAGCATGTGCATAACGCCACCCTGACAGAACAGGCGATCTGCATGTGCATATAGGCGAACAAGGCAGTCGCCTTGGCAGCAACACAGTCAGGGGGGCAAAGGGACAGATATTTGTAGTTTATCTTTTGGGCCCAGTGGTGTAGTCTACGTGATACGCAGGTATACGCCGTATACCCACTAGGAAAGTCGAAGGATTTCCGTATACCCACTTAAAAAACGTGAGAATATGTAACAACATCGTTTTGTGACAGAACTTTCATTCATAAATTCACCCCGTCTGTGTTGCGATTGCGAATCACTAACGTTTTTGGACCATTGGGGCTTCCGTGGCCTGTGACCTGGATCTGACGTCACCTACCAAGAAAAAGCAGTTGCTTGGTGGTCTTTTTCGGCACAAGTTTTAAATTCATCTTGAGTGTCTTTACATCGCAAGACTAACGTTATTCTGAATCTTAATTAGAAGATATGAAGACTCAAAGTACACTCTTTGAGTGTTTTCGGAAGCCTGCCCCTAAAGTTACAGCAGCTTCGGGTGACACTTCAGCTGCAGCAGATGACACGATCGTTCCAGAAACTCCAGAAAATGAGGCTGATGCTATCGTAAAGTTACCTGGTAAGTAAAGCTAGCATACAGTACATGTTATCATTAAACGTAACTGTAATAGCAGGGGATTGTTGGTATATTGAATTTTATCCAGAACTTGCTAACTTCACTACCGTTAGTGTGGTGGATCAATTAATATGGCAGAAGAGGGGAGATAATGTGTGTGTGTGTGTGTGTGTGTGTGTGTGGTAAACAGAATAAAAATTGTATATCTCCTTATTTCAGATGATGAGAGAAATGAGAACCTCTGGCCAGCCTTGTGGACTGAAAGTCAGGCTAGGGAATTTAAAAACAGGCATCCTTGGTTAGAGTGGAGGGACAGTAAGTTAGGTAGATATCAGCTGCTCAGCACACACGAAAATGTTCGGCCGAAAATGGCATTATTGGTTTCGGGCCGAAATTAAAAAAACAGGCGAAAATGTAAACCGAAAATGAATGTCACCCGCCCCTCCCAACCGTGCGCAAGCGCTTAGGTTTCACTCACGGTCGAGCTGTTATCACGCGTCTGCCTATCAAAGATTGTCATGTCAGCGCAGGACCGGCGATCTCCTGGCCCCCTTGCAGTGATCTGAATGATGATGTGACTGAGTGTTCGTGCAGGGTTCGCCTAAACACTTTAAGAATAAGATGACAATAAACGAGAACTGTCTGAACTGATCTCGATTTTAGGCTATTAAACGAATTAATGCATCATAACACAATCAAACATTACACATCTGTTAATTAACACAATTAATTAGCCCCCCAATAATTTCATATTATGATATATATATATATATTATATATATATTAGTATACGTTTTTAAAAGAGGCCATTTTCGGCTTCAGTTTCGATTTTCGGCCAAGTGCATTCAAAATTTTCGGTTTCGGCCCAGAATTTTCATTTCGGTGCATCACTAGAAAACTGCCTACCCTACCTTTATGATTTTATACGGCATGATGAAACCTCCTGGGACTGTGCTTGCTTAATAACCCATATCCTAACAGGACTATTTTAGCCATACACACTGTACGGACATCTCGGCCGCATTTTCATCAGTAACCCACATCTGCAGAGATGTAATGTGACTATATCAGCTTGTAAGCTTGAAGCACAACCATGAGCGCAGCCCTACAATGAAACAGAGACTTTTTAATGTTTTGTACATCAATAACCTCACACATTCAAGTATAACTTTTTTGGTGTTGGTCAACACTTATGTTGCCATTGCAAGTAATTAAATGACTTAGAATACAGTGGTGCTGTGCATTTTAAATGGTTAATGGGGAAAATGTATTCTTAAATGCATTCTAAAAATAAAATAATTCGCAATAAATAATTATTCACGATATTTTGAAGTGCCCACGATAATAATATAGTGCATGTTCATTATCGTGATGTATTGTATTACAGATACTGGCACATGTCTAATTTAAAACATTTACACCAATAAATTACTATGGTGAAGGTGATATTAGTTATCAATAGTTATAGTAATTAGCTATTGAAAAGAGTGGAAAATTGTTCTCCTTTCACCTGCTTTTCATGCATTTGTTAGCCATGGTGTGAAGATTGTAAACAGTTAATTAAATACTTTTGAGTATATTTTGGCCCTGTTCAGCATGTTATTGTTAATATAGATACAAAACTTTTATGATGATGCTAATTAGTCATGGTTTTGTTTACTTGCAGGTTGTGCTGTTTGCAGCGCAACAAAATCAACAGGCATCCTCACAGAAAAAAGAGTGTCCATATCTGAGGAGTGGGTGCATTTTAAGATCCGGTCCTTAAATGCAAACAGAACAACATCTCTGGCCTCTTTGAGGAACAAGATACGACGTCATGAGACATCCAGGGCACACGAAATAGCCCAGGAACTCACTGAAAAGGGTGGACAGGATTTACTTGGAAATTTGGTGAGAACTGTGTCTGGGTGAGACAGATGCTGTATTCAGAACAGCATACTATCTTGCGAAGATGAACCGACCTTTCACTGACCATGACAGTCTCATTGAGCTTCAGGAAATAAATGGTGTCAACATGGGCACTAGTCTGCACTCAAGGTACAGTTCCACAAAAATTGTGGAACACATAGCAACAGAGATGCAGAATAAAATAGTTCACAGTATTGTGTCTTTTTCAAGCAAGTTGTCTGTTCTCATTGACGAGGCTACATCTCTCAGCCACAAATCTGCCATGATTGTCAACGTGAAAGCCTCAGTAGATGGAGCTACTCCTGAATTTGTGTCCCTGGAACTGGTGGAGCTGGAGAGCCAAAGGGCAGAGGATATAGAAGAAGCTCTACTTAACTGTTTGGAAAATGCTGCGGGAGACCAAACAAGAAACAGCAAAGAGAGACAAACTTACAGAGGCCTGGCACGTCGTATGCAAAGCAAGGAATTCCTGTGTGACCTTGGACTAATGTACGATGCACTGTCTGAACTTGCAAACCTGTCTCAGCAACTCCAGGCCCATTCAATCACACTATTGAGAGCAGACCAGCTTCTGAAGCGCACCATCAGAGTACTGGCATCATTCAAAGACACCCCAGGAGAGAAATCAGAGGAGGCACTGACAGCACATGCTTTGGGACATTTTGGATCAGTTCCCTAGAGTCCAATTCAAAGCTCACTCCAATCAATGGAAAGCAGTTCCTACAAAGTCTGATCAACAACATGGAGAAACGCCTCTCATTTGAAGGTGAAATGCTTCATGATCTCAGCGTTCTGGATACAGACAACTGGCCATCAACACCTGGCATACGGCATGGCGAGGCACAAGTGAAACGACTGTGTAGGCGGTTCAATCTTTGTAAAGAGCAAGCAGTTAATGGTATGAGAGATTTCCTTGAGCACCCAGACAGTGAGCCTGAAAGCCTAAAACCACTCATACGATGCATGCAGACCTTCCCTTGCAGCACTGCCGAGTGTGAAAGGGGCTTTAGTGTCATGAACAATGTATGCACAGACAAAAGATCTACACTGTTGTTGGCAAATGTTAGTAATTTGATGATGATCAGCATCAATGGGCCCCCTGTAAGACTTTTTGAGCCAAGGAAGTATGTTACATCGTGGTTGTAAACTACCAGTTCATCCAGTTCATAATATTCTGCAATGAAAGAGCGTTGGTGATAGAACTGAACAAATGTTTATTGTTCACTCTTAAATGTTCATTGATTGATAGTTGATAAAACCTGTGCTCCAGGTACCATATTCATATAACATTTAAGTATAAATGTAGTTTAGGTATAGTTCACCCAAAATGAAATTTTAATTTCCTCACCCTCAGTTGTTCCAAAACTGTATGAGTTTCTTTCTTCTGTTTAACACGAAGAAGATATTTTGAAATGTTGGTAATCAGACAGTTGGCAGCACCCATTGACTTTCATAGTCTATCTTTTTCCTACTGTGGAAGTCAATGGGTGCTGCCAACTGTCTGATTACCAACATTTTTCAAAAATATCTTCTTTCGTGTTAAACAGAAGAAAGAAACTCATACAGTTTTGGAACAACTTGAGGGTGAGGAAATTATATAACAATTTTCATTTTTGGGTGAACTATACCTTTAAGAATGATGATACTATATGAATATGGTACCTGGAGCACAGGTTTTATCAGCTGACTGTCTTTTGTTGTTTATAATAAATTGGAATGTTGATAACACATAAGCAGTCTTTAATAATGCTCTCAATTACATGTAGATGCATACTTTATGCATTAGTGAGTGGGTGGTGCCATGGGGTGTCGCTCTGGGATGGGTGCGTATGAGGCTGGGAGGGGAAAAAAGCACAGTATACTCACTACAAAAAGCTAGAATACACCACTGGTTCAGACCTTAATCAAATGATTTGCGCTCCCGAAGTTCAGATCTTAATCAAATGATTTGCGCTGCGCGCTCCCGATGTTCAGATCTTAATCAAATGATTTGCGCTCCGCGCTCCCGAAGTTCAGACCTTAATCAAATGATTTGCGCTGCGCGCTCCCGAAGTTCCCGAACAAAACATAATCAACCTTATTGTCGAACAGAACAAATATTTTAATTAATATTAAAATAAAATGTATTTAAAAAAATTAAATCAACTGTCAAATACAGAAAAAATATTTCAATTATTGTTAAATTAACTATTTGTTTTAAAGAAACATTGTAAAATGCAGAACAAATTCTCAAATATTTGTATTATTATTAAAATAATATATATGTATTTTAAATATACTTTATTGTCAAACACAGAACAAATGTTAAAATATTTATTCTTAAAATAATATTTAAAATATCAACTTGATCATTATACAGAATAAATATTTAAATAATTGAAATAATATTTTTAAACAAATCTAATTTGTCAAAAACAGAACAACTGTCAAATGCAGACAAAATTATTAAAATAATAAAATATTATTAAAATAATAAAATATACAAATAATACAAATATATTAAAAAAAAATCAACTTTGCATAAAAAATATATTGAATAAATTATTATTAAAATAATAGCACATTTATGCAGAAGCCTTTAGAAATTAAAAACATTTTCGGTGTGTCCATATGCTAGACGAAGTTAATGAGATAATAATGAGTAATTTGACCCGTTCTTCTATACAGGCGAAGGCGGCAACAGCAACTGCTTCGAAAGCGATAAAGACTGTGTGAAAGCATGTGTAGTGGCAATTTCTGTCAAACAAACATCATCACTGAGTAAGAGACAACTCTGAGTCCAAACTATAGTATAAAAGTATTTATTCTCTTGCAAGAGAGATCCTCGTCACCAATACACATAAAGTGAGTCAGTGAGGAGCAGATAAGGAGAAGCAGTGCCAGCCTGTTTTTATAGTCCTTTCCTTCAAGGCCTCCTTTCTCCCCTCCCCTACAGGGAGAGATACCAGGTTGTTTATCTATTCATGGTTATACTAGAAAAGGAGGCAAATGCCCCTTGACCCCAGGCTATAAGTTGTAAATGCCCCCATGATGACCTCTCAACCGTCTGCTTTTCTTTACCTCTCTCATCTTAACTCATCATTAAAGGCTTTTCTCACTGCAAGTGAGAAAACATATGAGGCATACATCTTGAATCTATGTTTCACTAAAGATCAATACATGTAAAGGAAATTCCTTTACAACTCCTCCCTTTTATCATTCTCTGATAACTGATTAATCAAACATTGTAATAATAATAGTAATAATAATAATAAATGCAAGATGTCATGTCTGGTCGCCCTGTAGGTGTGACATTTCCTAATCAGTTTCCACTAGGCAATCCGGAAAATGTATCCGGAAAATTAGAGATTCATTTTGATGATCTTATTGTAGAAAGCATCCAAAGGAAAACATTCCGGGAAATCCAGAAGAGGCGGAAAGGAGCGACGCAAGCGGCGAAGAAAGAGATGGATCATCAAAAGATAATCAACCAGATCAAGAAAATTGTTTCATTGATGCGTAAACAAGAATCTAATCATAAGAAAATGATGAAGTTGTATAAGGTTGTTTCATTGATGCGTAAACAAGAATCTAATCATAAGAAAATGATGAAGTTGTATAAGGGAATGATTAACATGCATGGACATGCTTTAGATGTACAATGTGTAAACAATGAATTGAATAATTTACAACTTCATTCTTCTGATTTACATCTCTAGAAAAGTTATGATGTATTATGGTGTGTTTTAACTGTTATCTTTAGCTTTTGTACTAGAAGGAGATGTGTGATGTTTTTATGAGTTTTAGCTTTTGCCTAAGAGGGCAGGATATGCTTAGCTGAAAGAGGTCAGATAGAGGGCTGCATTTTGCACGTACGGTGCAGAATGGAATCTTCTACTGAAATAACTTAGGTGTTGCTTACACTGAATATTAAGTGTGATATATGCGGTTTGAAAGATGTGATTAGCTCAAATGTGTTAGGAAAAACATGTCCCCTGTTTATATAGAGAAAAGGGAAGTGGAAGTGTTATATTGGGGAGTAGGTGATGTTTTTTCTGTGAAGATGTGAACGTGTGATTAGGTCGTGTCTGGGTTTTTAGGACAAAGGGCACACGTACGCCTGTATAAACAAGAGGAGAGAAAGGAAGCAGGTGTGACGTGTTTTATGATAAATGTAAATGAGTTGCAGTGTTATAAAAGCTTTGGACAGAAGCTCAGACGGGGCCGTTCCTCGTGGTGAAGAAATTCGCTGTTGTGTTTTGTATTTTGCTTTTGAGTTAGTATTATTTTTAATAAAACGAAACCATTGCTATGGTGATTCGTAATCCTTTTATTAAAATAAGCCTCTGAGTAATTACTTTACATCAACCTGTTATCTGAACCTGAATATCATTCTGATCGAGCCTCGAAGCACGAACCTGACTGAGCGGGTACGGACACCGGGGCCAGGAATCCTGAACCATCAAATCAACGCCATCCGGACAACGGGTAATATAGCGGTTTTAATACTGTTTTATTGCTAGGAGATGACTGAGATGTGATATGAAGGTTTTTGGGGTTTCTGACCGGTATAAAAATACAACAAAGATCAAGTCATTACATCTCACTTATACTCTTCATCTCTGATTTTCACATAAATGATCACTCTCCTTGAACCTGTGAAGTAAGTTTTTGAAAATTTGAAAAATGCTTAGGCTGTTTTTGTTGGGTCAGACCCTAAATGTTTAGCAAGCAAAGTAAAGACTTTATTCTATAGCCGGGCTAAATGGACAGGCACTGCTGTCGCACTCTCGGCCTAAACCGAACCCTCAGTCACCATAGTATAAACAAGAAATAGTATAGTTCATAGTAGGAAATAAACATATCAATTTATCACTGTTGAGTTACTTCTGTAATATAAAATGTAAATATTAAAAGTATGTAAAAAATCCCTCAGTTTCAACCCCTCTCCTTGTATGTCATCTCGTAACACGGATAACTGCTGATTCTAACCTTCTTTACATATCAATCATTCTCAGGAAGAAAATAGAAACATCATAACTCAATTAACACCTTTCACTGTAACTTCCGCTACTTGTGTCATCATATTGTTGGTCATCAACATTAACATCATCATCCGGATAGACTGTCATTTTCACCAATTGAACAGACATTCCGACCTTAACCAGTCTCTCTACTAAGCTAGACACACATTGTATAATACATGGTATGCATAACAAAATCAGTGCTACTATAACTATAATTGGCAACACAGTTTAAGCCAACCACAATCCCCAGCCCCCCTCGAGACCTCTCGCTGGTTCCACTGGTGCGAATGCGTCTCTCCTAGCACGTTGTCGAGTTGTGTCATTCAGCTCTGTTGTCTCCGTCCCGTTGGTCTGATCTCCTGTTGGTATCACCTTCAGACCTGTTGTGAAGTGTAGTATTACCAAGCAAATTGTTACTGACAACATAGTCATTATGCATGTGGTCTTAAACAGGCCACACATTCCTCTCAGTTACTCTGAATCAAAGGTGCTGTTATGACCAGAGAATGTGAGAAAGTACTGTTTTTTTTTTTGAAGCACTAAGAGTCTTATCTGTTCTGTTGATTACGGTGTCCACCCGGATGCCGTTTGCGCAATCAAAGTTGCCTCCTTTTTTTTTTCCCAGCCTCCGCCTTGCTGCTGATATCTGGTTCCGCTTAAACACACAGCTGCAATGCAAGGGTTTTTCAAACTGGATCTTAGTATTTATTGACACTCGTGTTGAACCTCCTCCAGCGATTGCTCCGCCTCCGCAATGGGCGGCACCCTCCTGCAATGGTTTACGTGAACCCACGTAGCCCTCTCTGCGACCTTCACCGCCGTGTGCGTCACCAGAAGCACCTGGAAAGGCCCAAGCCACCTTTTCGATTTCCAGCTCTTTCTCCTGTGATCACGAATCACCACGAAATCGCCAGGTCTGACCTCGTGCAGGAATGTCTTAGCAACCTTCCCCTGGGCAGCTTTTACCTGCACAGAAATATTTGATACCAGACAAGACATTTCTTTGCAGTAATTCAACATGTCATTCTCACACACATCCATTGATGGCAGCCCTTGTTCACCCCCTTCTATGCCCATGAATGGTGGCCTACCAAACAAAATTTCAAATGGGCTCAGATTTGTTTTCACTCTTTTTCTCATTCTCATGTACATCAGTACGTTTGGGAGGGCTTTAAGCCAAGTCAGACCCGTCTCTTCACAGCATTTCGCTAATTTGTTCTTGATTGTCTGGTTCTGTCTCTCTACTGCCCCTCCTGATGAGGGCGCGTAGCTGCAGTGTGTTCTCATGTCAATTCCCAAGAACTGACCCACCTGCTTTATTGCATCATTGACAAAGTGTCTGCCATTGTCAGAACTGATTTTTCTTGGAATTCCCCATCTCGGAACAATCTCAGTTAGCAGGGCCTTTGCCACTGCTGCCGAATCTTGTTTCGAGGTTGGGAAGGCCTCAACCCATTTTGACCACATGTCAACCATCACCAGACAGTGTTTCTGTTTCCCACAAGGGGTTAATTCGATGAAATCCATCATTAGATATTCAAATGGACCTGCTGGGGCTGGTTGAGATGCTAAGGGTGTTTTTATCCCTCTAGCCACATTGTGTGTGTTACAAGTGACACATCTTTGCAAAAATTTCAGCAAACTGTAAACCCTTTGTAAACCATAATTCCTTCATCTGCATTATCATACTCCTTTGACACATGATCCAACCCATGTGTCAACTTAGCATAATGCTGAAAGAAGTGTTTGGGCAAACAAGGAATGCCATCAACGCCCATCCACACACCCCTGGAGGCTGCAGCCAGACGACCTCCATTTTGTTTTTCTGCTTCTGTGGAAAAAGTCTGCATACTTTGTAAACAAGGGAAATGTTAGGGTTAGTCACAGATACTAAAGTACAAGTCGCTTTCTTTTGTCTCCTGTGCTGTCATGACCTTCGCCGCGTCTGCTCTGGCGTTTCCTGTGGAGATAAAACTTTTATCGTTAGTGTGCGCTGCGCATTTACAGATCGCGACCTCGTCTGGCAAAAGAATGGCCTCCAAAAGCTCAGACACAAGGGATGCGTTTAATATCGGATGTCCATCCGACTTCAAAAAATTTCTGTGCTTCCAAAGTGCACCAAAATCATGTGTGACCCCAAAAGCATAACGCGAGTCTGTGTAAATTGTCACACATTTGTCTGCCATAAGTTTACACGCTTCTGTCAGAGCAACCAATTCAGCTGCCTGAGCCGAATAATTTGATGGCAATTTGCCAGACTTTACGACTTCAAATTCAGTGGTCACCGCGAAACCAACCTTATTCAGGCCTGTTTGTGGATCTTTGGACGACCCATCCACAAAGAGGACATTGTCACAGTTCTAAAGGTGTGTCCAACAGGTCTGGACGTGGTGTACACACCTGTTCCAACACGATAGACAGCAATGGTGTTCGCCATCCATCCTCCGTAGGGAGAAGTGTGGCAGGATTCAAAGTTGTGCATCTTTTCACCGTTACATTTGGCATGTCAAGCAAAATCGTGTGATACCTCAGCCATCGGGCTGTTGATAAATGTGACGTTTCTGTTCTTGCAAAATCATGGAGACTGCGTGGGACCATCAAAGTCAAATCAGAATACCCCACAAATTCCCTTGAAGCCAGTACAGCCAGCTCAGCAGCCGCCACAGCCCTCAGGCAGTGTGGCAAGCCTGCTGCCACTGCATCAAGCTTTGTTGAAAAATATGCGACTGGCCTTAATCTGTCCCCATGGGTTTGCAAGAGCACTGAACTCATAAATCCATGTTTTTCATCTACCATCTGTAAAAGGCCTTTCAATCGCAGGGAGGCCCAACGTTGGAGCCTGAGCCAGTTGCATTTTCATGTTTGCAAAGCCTCCTGTGCTTCTGTGGGCCAATCAATCTTGTCACATGACCTCAGCCCTTTCCCTGTTGTCAGGGCTCTCAAGGGCTTTTCAAGAAATGCATAATTTGAATAAACGTCGACAATATGCACACATTCCCAAGAATGATAACAATTGTTTCTTTGTTATTGGTCTTGGTACATCCTTGATAGCTTTTACTCGTTTCTCAGAGATAGCTTTACTGTTTGGTGTTATGATATGACCCAAAAGGTTATTTCCTGCTTCACAAACTGCAGCTTTGTCAGACTGACCTTGTGACCCTCTGCGCCAGGTGGTTCAAGAGAGTTACAGTGTCAGCCACGCACGTCTCATCTCGTGCACAAATCAATAAATCATCTACATACTGCAATAGCGCCTGCTCCGCCGACAGAATTAACGGTTCAAGGCTCCGCCTGAGCGCTTCATTGTAAATCGTCGGAGACTCGCAATAACCCTGACACAACCTGGTAAACGTGTACCCTTTGTTGTCAAAATCAAACGCAAACCAAAACTGACTTTTTCTTCCACTGGGACGCTAAAAAAGCATTGGCCAAATCGACCACAGTGAAATACATTGCATTTTGCGGAATTTGTGACAAAATTGTGTATGGATTAGGTACGCGAGCAACTCTTGCAATAACGGCTGAGTTTACAGCCTGCAGATCCTGAACGAATCGCCACGTGACTGGTTCGCTTGTGTTAGATGTTATTTTCTTCACAGGGAAAATAGGAGTTCGCACTGGAGAATCATGACACGGAATGATTACTTTCTCCTTCAGGAGAGACTCAAAACTGGCTGGATCCTCGCAATGCCTCCTTTTCAGGGGACATTGCGATTGACATGGCCTGTAATCAGACTTTGGAGTGATTACAACTGGTTCACAACCTAATCAACCCAACATCATATTTGTGTTTTGCCCACAATTTTGAAGGTATTTCTGCCAGGACAGGATGAATGTCTCTGGCAGAAATAGATCTGTGCTCATGCTTCTCCATTGCACTCCTGACAATAGCAGTCACAGTTCTCTGTACGTCAACCTCAAAATCACAGTTTGCCATACAAGCCCCTACATTTTCACTGTGTTTCACCCGCTTCCTTTTCAGCCCAATCTGTGGCTCTCATGCATTTTCTCACAAACAGGCCTGAAGTGGCCCATGTCTGCTCGGTGCCCTTGGTTACTGATAAGTGTGGCGCTGACTCTGTTATCAAATACAGCTGCATTTGTTTTGCTGACAGGCAAGCTGAAAGCGCACACACATTTTCATTCCAGAAAATCTTATCAAACCTTATTTTCTCATTTTCTGCCCCGTTAAACCACTCTTCCTCATATTGTGGTTCACGCAATTACAACATGTGACGGGTAATGCAATCTGTCAGGCAACATATTTTCTGTGTTAGCTGACACTGTTCGATCTTTTGCCAATTTCAAAATCATTTGTGCCCAATCAGAATCCTTTATCTGCCACTCGTATGCCCACTGTGGCTCAAATTTTACACAACTCATCTGCTGTTCCTCTTCAATAACTATCCCAAACGGGCCAGCAGTGAGTTTCAGATTTAATTTACACATTAGATCCCTGGCCATTAACAGAACCGGACAGGTTTCAGAGCACAAAAACGCATGTTTTAATGCCCTGTCCCCCTCCGTCTCACATTTCAATGGCACAGTATAGTTTTCTGAAATTATATACCCTGACGCCGAAGTGCTTTCAAACACTAAATCCGTCATTCTTGGTTCACATGGCAAGTCACATGGTCTTATGGTGGATCGAGCTCCCCTCGAATCAACCATAAAGTCTATCATTGTCCCGTCAACTAACATGGGATATCTCGGTAGCCTTAAAAACCCTGAACTTTTGTACATTCTCAGACATTCATCGGTAACAGCATTATTCAAAACTTCAGCAGTCACACATAAAGGGTTGCAAGCATTTTCTTCATTGCAGACAGCATTATTAAAAACATCAGCAGTCACACATAAAGGGTTGCAAGCATTTTCTTCATTGCAAAGAGCAGTATTTGAATCAGTGTATTTGAACGTGTTGTGTGTGTGTGTGTCAATACATTTTCACTTCACTTTTTCGTAGCTGGTTGAATGCCTGTCACTCGCCCTCCCCTCTCCTGCTCTCCGTCCCTCTCGTTTCAATCCGCCTTCCGCACCTCTGGACAATCCTGTGCCCAGTGTCCGTGGTTCTTGCACAACCTGCACTTCGTGCAGGTAGAAAAGTCATGTTCATTACTTGCACACAGTCCACATTTCTTGCGCTGCCTCTCGTGCCACTTGTTCAGCGTCTCGCTGCTCGTGCTTGTTCATTCAGCTGTCTGCGCTGCTCGTGCTTGCGTCCTGCTGCGGTTGTCTTGGAGAGAACAGTCGAGGTCGGGGTTGAATTTCAATGCATCCAGCTGAGCCACTGGGTAGATGTGTGTTTTGTACTCTGGCAGTGCCGGCCTCACCGCATTTTCATGTGGGAAACACAAACATACTGTGGGTTAATCGGTTCTGGTGGTGCAGACACATACAGATAGACTTTCACACTTTTCATTTTTCCTCCTGCTAACTCTTTCTGCATTTGCTTTCTTTCTCTTTATCTGCTTCCTTGAGCCAACAATCTACTGTTTGTTCACATTTTTACATACATGTTTAACACATTTGCAACAACAACCTGGTTGTTTGTCGCTACTTTGTTCAACTGAGTCCTCACCACTTTCAGTCTTGTGAGGCTCAATGTTCCTCTTCGGGAAAATCATGATGCTTGATTAATTTTTCAATATCTTGCATACATTTCTGACCATAACGTTTTTTCATTTGGTGGTACACCGTGTATCATATTTCACAAGCTTGCTCTGAGACTTCCCCATACTGGCTGTTTTCTGCTTTCTGTGGATTTGCTCGCACGCTTCTTTAATCTGCTAGACGCCTCCAGCAGATCCGATTTTCTTCTTATCCCGCAATCGGTCGGGTTGCACTATCAGTGCCCTCTTAATTGTGATTTACCAAAATCTTTCGATTTTTAGCCAACCCCAATCAACCTCGGTACCTGTTTGAAACCCTCTTGATCCATACAGATCTCAAATTAATCTCAGGTTACCTATCTGAACGTTCGTGCCCAGAGTCCTCGGTACCTGTTTGAAACCCTCTTGATCCGTACAGATCTCAAATTAATCTCAGGTTACCTATCTGAACGTCGTGCCCAGATTACTCTACCACAGAAACAGTTTTCAGCCAATATGGTTCAATTTCACTCTTTCCCCTAATTAAACTGAATTTAATTGACTCTTACCAGAGATGTCGTTTTGTGCCACCTGGGTTATTTTTGATTCCAGTGGTCGATCCTCCGGTCCCAACAGCGGAAACGGTCCCTCGCCTCTGAATCTTTATGCGAGGTAGGTTGGAACTTTCAGCCCAAGGTGATCAGCCTCCGTCCGCTGTCAGGTCCAGAAGTCACGTCAAGGAATCCCACTTCTGACACCAAATTGTTGTGGCAATTTCTTTCAAACAAACATCATCACTGAGTAAGAGACAACTCTGAGTCCAAATTATAGTATAAAAGTATTTATTCTCTTGCAAGAGAGATCCTCGTCACCAATACACATAAAGTGAGTCAGTGAGGAGCAGATAAGGAGAAGCAGTGCCAGCCTGTTTTTATAGTCCTTTCCTTCAAGGCCTCCTTTCTCCCCTCCCCTACAGGGAGAGATACCAGGTTGTTTATCTATTCATGGTTATACTAGAAAAGGGAGGAAAATGCCCCCTTGACCCCCAGGCTATAAGTTGTAAATGCCCCCATGATGACCTCTCAACCGTCTGCTTTTCTTTACCTCTCTCATCGTAACTCATCACACAAAGGCTTTTCTCACTGCAAGTGAGAAAACATATGAGGCATACATCTTGAATCTATGTTTCACTAAAGATCAATACATGTAAAGGAAAAATTCCTTTACACATGTCTATCCAAAGCAGAAGAAATCTACCCGGATGAGGCTAAATTCACTAAATACTGCATTTGTTGATTTGACATGAGTGACTGATGTTTCATGCTTTTACCTTCGTGTTCCTCAGATCATGCCTGTTCACTGCCAAAGGACGAAGGCGCCTGTTTTATTGTATTATTACGACAATGGAGAGAAAATCTGCCGTATGTTCTTTATACGGAGGCTGCCGAGGAAACGGCAACCGTTTTGATTCTCGAGAGCATTGTCAGACATTATGTCTCGGTCAGTAAGTCTCGTTTTGCCATTTTTAAACATTATAATGTTAATAACATGAAACTAAACAGTTGAGATTTCCACTCAACTCAGGGGAAAATGTACAATGCTGTCTAAAAGCTAAAAGGTACACCTAATTTCCCCCAAACACTCTTAAAAATAAAGGTTCTTCACAGCGAGGCCATAGAAGTGACCGTTTTTGTACCTTTTTTCTGACAGTGCACATGGGTTAATAATCAAGCATCAGTTTCACTGGAAGTTGTTAGTGTCTTTACAACAGTTTAAACTTTGGATTTGAATATATGAAGAGGTTTTTTCTTTGAAGATAGCAAACAATTGGTGATCATTATTTATGAATCTGACGTCGTTCTGTCTGTTCCCACGTCTTTCATAAGTTCTTCCACATCTAAGTGACCGAAACAGATAAAGCCTGGTTTTGAATGTTAAATAAACACATACACACAAAGAACAAGAGAATGTCCTCAACATTAAAAATTAGGCATAAATTGGGGCTTTTTTGAGTCAACCAATTGTGAAAATAATGACTTATAATATCTATAAAGAGCTTTAGGATTCACTACAGTTCAAATAATTTATTGATTTTATTTTATTTGTAAAGAAATGGTACATTGTGACACAAGGACACATTATATTGATTAAAAGTGACAGTAAAGACATTTATAATGTTACAAAAGATTTCTATTTCAAATAAACGCTGTTTTTTTATTCTTGAAAGAATCCTGAAAAATAAAATGTAGGTCGCAAAAATATCAACCGTTTTCAACATGATAATAATAAGAAATGTTTCTTGAGCAGCAAATCAGCATATTAGAATGATTTCTGAAGGATCACGTGACACTGAAGACTGATGCTGAAAATGCAGCTTTGATCACAGGAATAAATTATATTTTACAATATATTCACATAGAAAACAACTATTTCAAATGGTAAAAATATAAGATGATTTCTGTGCATCATTTCCTAAAATGTTCAGCAGCTTGTTCATTGTGTGTTCATATGTTGTCCACTAGAGGCCAGTCTGTTCTGACTGTGAATGTATTTCTACAGCAAGGTCCGGACACCTTTTGGGAGCTGCTGACCTGCCAAACCCTGATGAGAAGACTGTTAATGCAGGTAAACTCACTAACTATTTATATTGTCACGTTTTAATTGTTGCTACTGTTGTGGTTTGGCCTTAAAGGTCTGCTGATGTTTGAGCTGTACAGCACAGGTATGACGACCCAGCAGTTAGAAGAAGAAGAAGAAGAATTGTTTATTTGTCACATACACAGTTATACAGAGTATAACCAGCAGTGAAATGTGTGCTCTGCTTTTAACCCATCCAAGAGCACACACACCTGGAGCAGTGGACACATACACAACTGGAGCAGTGGACACACACCTGGAGCAGCGGACACACACACACACACACACACACACACACACACACACACACCTGGAGCAGTGGGCACACACACACATGTTGGTTTTTATGGTTTATGGGGAATCTCCATAGGCCTAATGGTTTTTATACTGTACAAGCTGTATGTGCTATTGCCCTGTACCTACCCTACACCTAAACTTAGCCCTCACAGGAGATGGTGCATTTATATTTTCCCTCAAAAAAGCTCACTCTGTATGATTTATAAGCATTTTAAATTATGGGGACACTGAAAATGTCCTCATAAATCACCTTCTCCTTGTAATACCTATGTCATACCCATGTCATTATACAAATTTGTGTCCTCATAAACCACATAAACATGCCCACACACACACACACACACACACACACACACACACACACACACACACACACACACACACACACACACACACACACACACACACACACACACACACACACCTGGAGCAGTGGCACACACACACCCACACACACACCTGGAGCAGTGGGCACACACACACACACACACCTGGAGCAGTGGAAACACACACACCTGGAGCAGTGGGCAGTCAATGCTGCGGCGCCCGGGGGGCAGTTGGGGGTTCGGTGCCTTGCTCAAGGGTCTCACCTCAGTCATGGACAATTCCTGCCGGAGCCGAGAACCCACAACCTCAGATTACAAGTCCAGCGCTCTATCCATTAGGCCACGACTGCACCTCGATTATAACTTACAGTTATACTGTGTTACTTCACATACAGTGTGGCTCAGTGAAAAGTAATGCAATTCTAATAAAAATACACAAACATATAAAGTCATACTCAATTGCATATGAAATTCCTTCAAATGTCAGATTTTTCTCTGAGATATGAATGAATGAAATACCATGTTTCATTATTATTATACTCCAAATATATTTTTTGAGATCACAATATAGCCAGAGGGTGCTGTTGTGTGCCTCTGCAGTAATCATGTAGGCGGTCTCTAAATCAGTGCCTGCATTAAGAGACCCTGTTCAGCCCTTAACAAGTGATACAGCACATGTATGATTTACTGATAATAAACACTGCAGCATGGTGGGCTTCAAGTTGACCCCATTTGACCCCATTCTCAGACAGCATGACAGCTTACTGCATTTCCTATTGCGCTCTATTAAAAGATGATGCCTTGCACTTTATACAGATTGACTGAAATTAAACTCATGATCAAATTTCCTTTCAAAGATTTAAATGATAACTTTGATTCATATTCACGGTTCAAAGACGAGAGCCACGGTATTTCCTGCAATCAAGTTTATTCATTGAACATTTCACATTACAAATACTTTAAGCATTCTGTTATAAATATTGAACTGCAAGTAATCAAGACTCAACTACCAAAGCACACGTATGACTAACACAACTATAAAATTATATTTATCTTTACATAACTCCATATAGATTTAAAATATAAAAATTTAAACTTAGAAATGACATAGCAAAAAAATTATTCCTCTTATAAAAATCTATTGATAAATACACCTTCCCATACACAGTTATAAATTATGTGAATTTAAATAAGCAGTTACATAGAGATTTTCTGATATTTTTTCTTATCCTTCTGTAGACATGAAGCACAATATAGTGATTATTAAAACTAGAAAATCTAATAAGTGTACGGATCGAAAACTATAATCGAAATGACAATTACATTCCAATTCAAAATATATCAGTAAATGGTTAAAACATTATTCACTTAATATTTACATTGTAATCACAGTAGCATGAACTCAAGAAGGAAAATATGTGAATACATAAAAGTGAAAACACCTATAATTTCAGTGGTATTTTTACAAATATAAATCAGAGAATGTTAAAGGTTATAACGGCTGAAGGAGAGTTTGTGAGGTGAGACACGTTGAAAGTAATAGTTATATTAGAAGTACACTGTAAAGGTCTCTGGGAGAAAGTATTGCACAGATCTCACTGTCAATATTTTGAAAGCGTATTCAAGTAAACCCTGAATCAATATGAGACTAATCTCGTATGCTTCTTTGTTTTCGACTAGTAGACACGGTACAGTGGGGTATGAACACTGTGTGCATGGGCAAGGTACATGTAAAGGGGTGAAACAAAAGTACTATTATAGCAATTGAACACAATTCAACCCTAACTTATTCATTTAGCTCATGCGTACCTAATGAATAAATTAGCCTTGTTGCCTCTCAGAATTATACATAACAGTAAACATTGATATTTTAATATGGAACATTCATCATTGTGATACAAGGTGCATCCTAATATTACTCTAATTACAGTGTTAATTATTTTATTTGCTACAGCCAATAATGAGGGAGGTATCATCATTCTCATAACTGATAGTGGGTAGGTATATATTTCTACATGTACCACACATTTTAAGGAATTTGTGTCATGCTAGATTCAATATTTACTTTGTCCATTGAGACAGAACACTGTTTTCATTTTGCAAATATTAGTTTCAACAATACAGTCACCTATATATATATATATATATATATATATATATATATATTTGTGACAATCTAGGGATTTCAGCACATAAATACATAAAAACAAGTTGTACTTTATGAAATGAGTATTATGAGAAATTATGTTCCTGGCTGGTGGAATCCAAACAAGTTTCACACAACATCTGAAAACTCATCTCTCTTCCATCATCACTTGACTTCATCTTTAAAATACCTTTCCTTAACTTTGCTCTCTTTTCCTTAAACTCTCACTGTCTGGCTAGAATTTGCTCTGAACAATGCCTAGAAATTTGTATTACAAGCACTTCCTGTGTCTGTTTGCCTCTTTATGATGTATCGCCTACTATATTCCTCAATGTAAGTCGCTTTGGATAAAAGCGTCTGCTAAATGAATAAATGTCAAATGTAAAAATAAATGTAACTGAAAAAATATAAATCATAATACATTATAAGTTAGTGCTGCGCATATAATAAAAAAATGAACATAATTTACAATTATCTGTTTTTAAATTATAGTTGTTTTACATTCAGACATTTTTCTCTATTGTGATATTTTCATTAAATAATTTAACTTAGTGAAACCAGCAACTTAAAGACTGTAAAAAAATGCCATGTGTGAATAATTTAATCATTTCCGTAATACATGTTTATAATTTTTTTTTTTTATATTAATAATTTAATCATATTTTGATTTATTTTAAAATTATCACACACCTTTATGTCATTTCAAATGAACACTTCTTTCTTGTGATTAAGGAAATGTCTTTCTTGTGGTTTAGGTGTGGAATATTACAAGTTTTGTATAAACGCACCTCTTGAGCAGCAGTAGGACGGAGTTGGCCGTACTGGCGTCCAGGCCGGTGGTCGGTTCTTCCAGGAAAAGCACCGGCGGATCAATAATCAGCTCCATGCCGATATTTGTTCTCTTCCTCTCTCCACCCGAAACACCACGAATCCTCTGTGTTCCCACCTGTAAAACCAGCCAATCAGAGCAGCCGTCAATTCATGTCCCACACTTTATGAACTACAATACTGACTGTTCAAATTCATCACGATTACCATTAGTAGACCACTCAGATCAATTTCATCAAACGCAGATTACACCCTTTTATAGGGGGCTCTGTGGCACACACCGTTTCACCTACAGTCACCAAAATTAATACACCTATAGATCTCATCAACCAAATGAGTTTCATGCTGACAGTCAGTCTGCCAATCAATCAATCATGGTTCTATGACTCTCCTTGATTGGCTCCAATGGTCCCTCCTCCACCTGTAGCTGTTGGCAACACTTGATTGGATGACCTCTCCTCTCCACCTGTAGCTGGTGTTAAACCGAGGTCCACTTGATTGGCTCTATGCCTCCCTCTCCTCTCCACCTGTAGCTGGTGTGTGGTGTCCACCAAATGATTAGCTCACTGCCTCTCCTCCTCCACCTGTAGCTGTTGTGTGAGCGATATTTTGACACTCTGATTGGCTCTATGACCTCTCTCTCCACCTGTAGCTGGTGTGTGGTGAGCGCACTTGATTGGCTCTATGACTCTCTCTCCTCTCCACCTGTTGCTGGTGTGTGGTGGCGCATCCACTTGATTGGCTCTATGACCTCTCTCCTCTCCACCTGTAGCTGGTGTGTGGTGAGCGCATACACTTGATTGGCTCTATGACTCTCTCCTCTCCACCTGTAGCTGGTGTGTGGTGAGCGCATCCACTTGATTGGCTCTATGACTCTCTCTCTCCACCTGTAGCTGGTGTGTGTGAGCGCATCCACTTGATTGGCTCTATGACTCTCTCTCCTCTCCACCTGTAGCTGGTGTGTGGTGAGCGCATCCACTTGATTGGCTCTATGACTCTCTCTCCTCTCCACCTGTAACTTGTGTGTGCTGAGCGCATACACTTGATTGGCTCTATGTCTCGCTCTCTCCTCTCCACCTGTAGCTGGTGTGTGGCGAGCGCATACACTTGATTGGCTATATGACTCTCTCCTCTCCACTTGTAGCTGGTGTGTGGCGAGCGCATACACTTGATTGGCTCTATGTCTCTCTCCTCTCCACCTGTAGCTGGTGTGTGGCGAGCGCATCCACTTGATTGGCTCTATGTCTCTCTCTCCTCTCCATCTGTAGCTGGTGTGTGGCGAGCGCATCCACTTGATTGGCTCTATGACTCTCTCCTCTCCACCTGTAGCTGGTGTGTGGCGAGCGCATCCACTTGATTGGCTCTATGACTCTCTCCTCTCCACCTGTAGCTGGTGTGTGGCGAGCACATCCACTTGATTGGCTCTATGTCTCTCTCTCTCTCCACCTGTAGCTGGTGTGTGGCGAGCGATACACTTGATTGGCTCTATGACTCTCTCCTCTCCACCTGTAGCTGGTGTGTGGTGAGCGCATACACTTGATTGGCTCTATGACTCTCTCTCCTCTCCACCTGTAGCTGGTGTGTGGCGAGCGCATCCACTTGATTGGCTCTATGTCTCTCTCTCCCCTCTCCACCTGTAGCTGGTGTGTGGCGAGCGCATCCACTTGATTGGCTCTATGTCTCTCTCTCCTCTCCATCTGTAGCTGGTGTGTGGCGAGCGCATACACTTGATTGGCTCTATGACTCTCTCTCCTCTCCACCTGTAGCTGGTGTGTTGCGAGCGCATCCACTTGATTGGCTCTATGCCTCTCTCCTCTCCACCTGTAGCTGGTGTGTGTGGCGAGAGCGCATACACTTGATTGGCTCTATGTCTCTCTCTCCTCTCCACCTGTAGCTGGTGTGTGGCGAGCGCATCCACTTGATTGGCTCTATGACTCTCTCTCCTCTCCACCTGTAGCTGGTGTGTGGCGAGCATACACTTGATTGGCTCTATGACTCTCTCCTCTCCACCTGTAGCTGGTGTGTGGCGAGCGCATCCACTTGATTGGCTCTATGATTCTCTCTCCTCTCCACCTGTAGCTGGTGTGTGGCGAGCATCCACTTGATTGGCTCTATGACTCTCTCCTCTCCACCTGTAGCTGGTGTGTGGTGAGCGCATACACTTGATTGGCTCTATGACTCTCTTTCTCCTCTCCACCTGTAGCTGGTGTGTGGTTAGCGCATACACTTGATTGGCTCTATGACTCTCTCTCCTCTCCACCTGTAGCTGGTGTGTGGCGAGCGCATCCACTTGATAGGCTCTATGTCTCTCTCTCCCCTCTCCACCTGTAGCTGGTGTGTGGCGAGCGCATCCACTTGATTGGCTCTATGTATCTCTCTCCTCTCCACCTGTAGCTGGTGTGTGGCGAGCGCATACACTTGATTGGCTCTATGACTCTCTCTCCTCTCCACCTGTAGCTGTTGTGTGGCGAGCGCATCCACTTGATTGGCTCTATGCCTCTCTCTCCTCTCCACCTGTAACTTGGTGTGTGGTGAGCGCATACACTTGATTGGCTCTATGTCTCTCTCTCTCCTCTCCACCTGTAGCTGGTGTGTGGCGAGCGCATACACTTGATTGGCTCTATGACTCTCTCTCCTCTCCACCTGTAGCTGGTGTGTGGCGAGCATCCACTTGATTGGCTCTATGACTCTCTCTCTCTCCACCTGTAGCTGGTGTGTGGCGAGCGCATCCACTTGATTGGCTCTATGACTCTCTCTCCTCTCCACCTGTAGCTGGTGTGTGGCGAGCGCATACACTTGATTGGCTCTATGACTCTCTCTCCTCTCCACCTGTAGCTGTTGTGTGGCGAGCGCATCCACTTGACTGGCTCTATGACTCTCTCCTCTCCACCTGTAGCTGGTGTGTGGTGAGCGCATCCACTTGATTGGCTCTATGACTCTCTCTCCTCTCCACCTGTAGCTGGTGTGTGGCGAGCGCATACACGTGATTGGCTCTATGACTCTCTCTCCTCTCCACCTGTAGCTGGTGTGTGGTGAGCGCATCCACTTGATTGGCTCTATGACTCTCTCCTCTCCACCTGTAGCTGGTGTGTGGTGAGCGCATCCACTTGATTGGCTCTATGTCTCTCTCTCCTCTCCACCTGTAGCTGGTGTGTGGCGAGCGCATCCACTTGATTGGCTCTATGACTCTCTCTCCTCTCCACCTGTAGCTGCTGTGTGGCGAGCATCCACTTGATTGGCTCTATGACTCTCTCCTCTCCACCTGTAGCTGGTGTGTGGCGGCGCATCCACTTGATTGGCTCTATGACTCTCTCCTCTCCACCTGTAGCTGGTGTGTGGTGAGCGCATCCACTTGATTGGCTCTATGACTCTCTCTCCTCTCCACCTGTAGCTGGTGTGTGGTGAGCGCATACACTTGATTGGCTCTATGACTCTCTCTCCTCTCCACCTGTAACTGGTGTGTGGTGAGAGCATCCACTTGGTTGGCTCTATGACTCTCTCCTCTCCACTTGTAGCTGGTGTGTGGTGAGTGCATCCACTTGATTGGCTCTATGACTCTCTCCTCTTCACCTGTAGCTGGTGTGTGGTGAGAGCATACACTTGATTGGCTCTATGACTCTCTCCTCTCCACCTGTAGCTAGTGTGTGGTGAGCGCATCCACTTGATTGGCTCTATGACTCTCTCTCCTCTCCACCTGTAGCTGGTGTGTGGTGAGCGCATCCACTTGATTGGCTCTATGACTCTCTCCTCTCCACCTGTAGCTGGTGTGTGGTGAGCGCATCCACTTGATTGGCTCTATGACTCTCTCTCCTCTCTACCTGTAGCTAGTGTGTGGTGAGCGCATCCACTTGATTGGCTCTATGACTCTCTCTCTCCTCTCCTTCTGTAGCTGGTGTGTGGTGAGCGCATCCACTTGATTGGCTCTATGTCTCTCTCTCCTCTCCACCTGTAGCTGGTGTGTGGTGAGCACATAAACTTGATTGGCTCTATGTCTCACTCTCTCCTCTCCACCTGTAGCTGCTGTGTGGTGAGAGCATCCACTTGATTGGTTCTATGACTCTCTCTCTTCTCCACCTGTAGCCGGTGTGTGGTGAGCGCACTGGTGCTGTTGTCCTGTGGCAGCCGTCGCATCCTCCAAGTAGATGGTGCACACTGGTGGTGGTTGAGGAGAGATCCCCCCCCCCCCCCACATGATTGTAAAGCGCTATTGGTGTACAACAATACACAATAAATCGCTATATAAATGCATCATTCATTCATTCATAACTTCAGAATTTTCCAAATGCTTTGATTTAACTTCTCGATTTGCTTCAAATTTCACCAGAATAATGTCAAGACACAGAAGATAAAATTTTTCATAGTAGTCGATATTAATAATTATCACACACACACACTACATTTCTAATATTTATATCTTTCAAGTTTAAAGGCAGATATTTGCTCCGTGGTGAAAGTTGTAAAACCAGACAGTTGGCTGTGGTTTTAAATATCTCTTTATGATCAAAACATGACAAACACTTCACGTTTTTTAATTATTTACTCTTTTCCAGTCATTTTTCCTTAACAAAATAAATATCTTGATAGAAAAATCTAATTAAGATAGTCTTAATTTCTGCATGTTCTAATGAGTGATATTGTTTCAAATCATGAAACATGTTTGTGTTGCCTGACTTTGATGACTCGTATCTTCAGCACAGTTTGGTCTTCCATAGTAGCATACATTTAGATCATGATAACCACAGTTAAAACCACACATATAGCACCTCAATGCCATAATAAAAATATAACTGCATTGTTTCTGAGTATCTGTATAAACACAGTAGTCTAAATACATTTAATATAAATGCACAAACGCTATAGCTTATTCACAAAAAATATTGCAATTATATTCAATTTCTCCTTTAAAATATTTAATACATGTCTACATTAACAATGCAATTCGATAAATATAATGGCTATTTGTAGATTGACTGTACCATTGCGCACAGTGTTTCTCCTGTTTGTCAGTGCTGTTTCAGCTGGCTTCAAACTAGTTTAAATCAACGAGTCATTTGTGTTCTTCTGGATCTCACAGCGCTGGTTAGAGCTCACATGACCGAGACTCATCTGTGAGTAAACGCATCTGCTCTAGTGAGCTTGCAACCGCTGCGCTGCCATTTGAACTTCGAGCTGAGCGGATAAACTGTCCGTGTGACACGGTTCAAATGAGTAGCATTGTTTCGCTCCGCTTTTCTGCATAAACATTATATATTGAATATTTATCGAGCTTTTGTTATCGTTTTTATCAAGGAGACTTATATTGCGATAATTATTTTTATCGTTTTATCACCCAGCCCTACTGTGAAGGGATTCTTGATATCTTAAATACTGTTGCCATGAAACTCGACACACTCATCAGTATTAATGATAGTTAGACACTGGAAAAACATAGAGCATGAGCTCTAGAGGCGCCACCTTTTGATCCATTGTTCTCTTCGAGCAGGAACATTAGCTACAACCAACAGGTAGTCAGCTATTTTGGTTTGTGGATTTCTTTTGTGTAAATGTGGATATTTTTTTAATTCAGGCTGTGCATTATTGCCTATTCTTCCTAGAAGAATCACGCAATTCACACCAAGCTTTGTTAAGATGATGCCAAAATATCGAAGATGCTAAATTTGCGAAGGTTTTGGGGATTTCTTGAATTGTGCTGCCATGGCAATTTATTAAAATAATGGTAAAAAAACGAAATCGTACTTTTTCTTTAAAGTGCATTGTTCAAATGCCTCAAAATGTTCTACATATGGAGAACAAGTCATTCTGAGAAAACTTGCTTTTTTATGAATATCCGATGATCAGGAAGCTGACAGCAAATTAAAAACATCAGACATTTCAGCTGACAGAAGAAGGCTGTAATACAAATGTTGTCCAATAGATGAAGTCAACTTTAAGCCGAATCCTTTATCTTCTCACTTTCCATCAGTTAGAATGACAAATACATAATCAAATCAGATGATACACATTGTACCTCAAATATTTTATAATTTTTTACAAATGCTTATATATCATTAAAATATATATTTTTTATAAATGTGTGTATATATCCTTCTCTTTCTCTGTGTGTGTGTCTGTTTCACACTCTTGCTGTTCTAGAGTAACCCTTTCATTATCATTCCTGTAGCTTAACAACATTTTTGGGGTAAAATTATAGTTGACTCGTATGTGTTAACATACCTGGCAATAAAGCTCCTTCTGATTATTACTAATCATTTCATGAACAAACAACAGTGGATAGTTGTTAGCTGGAGTTGATTGCACATGTAGTCAGTCAGATGAAGGTGTGTTTGGTTTGTTACCCGTGAATCGGCCACTTTGCTCAATCCCAGCTCCTGAATGAGTCTCTCAATCTTCTCATCTTTTTCTCTCTGACGGATTGACTTCGGGAGTCGTAAAGCTGCTGAGAAACGCAGATCATCGCGAACAGTCCCCATGACCACGTCATCCTGCAAAAACACAAGACTTTCAGGATATTTAATGTGTTTAACCCATGACAGAGCCCTTTCTGAACACGCCCTTAATGAAGCAGAGTGTCGTTGAGATTCGATTAAACAATCACTGGAGGAATTCAGACTCCTGCAGTAAACACAAGACCAAACTATATTAAACTCTATTTATGGAAGGAAAACAAACTAAACTACTGAACGGTTTCAGTCCATCTCTTCTAATCTGAGTCAGGAAACCCAAAATGCCCTTAGTCATGATATGAATTACAGAATAACGAGTTCAGCGTCCTGTTTTAAATGCAGAAGTCATTGTTAGAGTCAAATGTGACGCCTAAGTTCAGTGTAAGTTCAGCATTTGTGCTCCAGACCTGAGTAATTCCTCACATCACATGTCATTGAGGAGAATGTGCTGCTACTTTACTAAGAAAGGAAACGTAGTAAATGAGTGTTTGTGTGGTTTATACCTGCACTACGTATCCAGACAGACATTTGTAGTTTGGAGGTTGTGGAGCTCCGTTTATAAGAACTTCTCCTGAAAGACCAGCAGGATCCTTACAAGCGGCCAGAACGTCCAGAAACCTTCAGTAAAACACTTTTTTAATTTAGTCATTTAGCTGAAGCTTTTATCCAAAGCGACTTACAAATGAGGACATTATAGAAGCAATCAAAACCAACAAAAGAGCAACAACATGCAAGTGCTATTACAAGTCCTGGTTAGCTTAAAGCAGTAAACATTTACATTACATTTAGTCATTTAGCAGACGCTTTTATCCAAAGCGACTTACAATTGGGGAGTACATAAACGTAGGAAGGTTGTTTTATATAGAAAAAAGACTGTAGTTAGAGAATAATATGCAATTGATAGAGGGTCAAATGTGTGTGTGTTTTTTTTAAATAAATAGAAGACAGATTAGATCAAATAGAATTAGAATAGAGACGAGAGTGCTAGTGTTAGATGGTAAAATAAAGATGGAAGAGATTAGTAACTCTAGGATGATGGTCATATGGTGACATGTGTCAGATTCAGCACAGTATGAAAATTCTTGCCCAGTCATGTTTGTTTTTCAGTGAGACATGTCGAGACAAGAGGAGCTTTCCCTCACATTTTTTACATATCAGATAAAAGTCCTCTGTCTGTTTTATTGAAAAACACAAGCAACACTTTATTGACATACTGTTATTTATGGAAGTCACAAAGATGAAAAAATAAAATAATTGCGTTATTTTATCACAATTTCTTTTTGCAATGGTGAATTCATATCTCATTGTATATTGTGCAATTACTTGTTATATACTTGGAGTTAAATTTTCACCAGGAAATTTAAATATAATTATAATAATGTAAAATATATCATGATTAATGGAATTATATTGTATTCTGAGTTTATATCTTGCAATTCTGAATTTTTAATCCCTGATCTGAGATCAAATTTCAGACTCCTACAATTTTTAGGAACAGACCTTCAACCTTTTCTGATCTGAGGTGATCTTTTCCAATTATTCAGATGTGGTTTAAATTCAAGAGTTAATCAAAATTGGTCTGTTTAAGTATATATCTGTTATCAAATGATTTGCGCTCCCGAAGTTCAGATCTTAATCAAATGATTTGCGCTCCGCTCCCGAAGTTCAGATCTTAATCAAATGATTTGCGCTGCGCGCTCCCGAAGTTCAGACCTTAATCAAATGATTTGCGCTGCGCGCTCCCGAAGTTCAGATCTTAATCAAATGATTTGCGCTGCGCGCTCCCGAGGTTCAGACCTTAATCAAATGATTTGCGCTGCGCGCTCCCGCAGTTCAGACCTTAATCAAATGATTTGCGCTCCGCGCTCCCGACCTTCAGACCTTAATCAAATGATTTGCGCTGCGCGCTCCCGATGTTCAGACCTTAATCAAAGGATTTGCGCTCCGCGCTCCCGACCTTCAGACCTTAATCAAATGATTTGCGCTGCGCGCTCCCGAAGTTCAGACCTTAATCAAATGATTTGCGCTCCGCGCTCCCGACCTTCAGACCTTAATCAAATGATTTGCGCTCCCGAAGTTCAGACCTTAATCAAATGATTTGCGCTGCGCGCTCCCGAAGTAACGACCTTAATCAAATGATTTGCGCTCCGCGCTCCCGATGTTCAGACCTTAATCAAATGATTTGCGCTCCGCGCTCCCGACCTTCAGACCTTAATCAAATGATTTGCGCTCCCGAAGTTCAGACCTTAATCAAATGATTTGCGCTGCGCGCTCCCGAAGTTCAGATCTTAATCAAATGATTTGCGCTCCGCGCTCCCGATGTTCAGACCTTAATCAAATGATTTGCGCTCCGCGCTCCCGACCTTCAGACCTTAATCAAATGATTTGCGCTCCGCGCTCCCGAAGTTCAGACCTTAATCAAATGATTTGCGCTCCGCGCTCCCGAGGTTCAGATCTTAATCAAATGATTTGCGCTCCGCGCTCCCGATGTTCAGATCTTAATCAAATGATTTACGCTGCGCGCTCCCGAGGTTCCCGAACAAAATATAATCAACCTTATTGTCGAACAGAACAAATATTTTAATTAATATTAAAATAAAATGTATTTAAAAAAATTAAATCAACTGTCAAATACAGAAAAAATATTCAATTATTATTAAATTAAATATTTGTTTTAAAGAATCATTGTAAAATGCAGAACAAATTCTCAAATATTTATATTATCATTAAAATAATATATATGTATTTTAAATATACTTTATTTTCAAACACAGAACAAATGTTAAAATAGTTATTCTTAAAATAATGTTTAAAATATCAACTTGATCATTATACAGAATAAATATTTAAATAATTTAAATAATATTTAAACAAATCTAATTAGTCAAATACAAATATTTCAATATTTATATAATTATTAAATACATATGTATTTAAAAAAACTGTCAAATGCAGACAAAATTATTAAAATAATAAAATATTATTAAAATAATAAAATATACAAATAATACAAATATATTTAAAAAAAAATCAACTTTGCATAAAAAATATATTGAATAAATGATTATTAAAATAATAGCACATTTATGCAGAAGCCTTTAGAAATTAAAAACATTTTCGGTGTGTCCATACACTCAAAAAAAAAAGTTGTTGAACGAACTTAAAAAAATTAGAGTAAACTTTTCCATGAAATTTAATTAAATTTTTCCACCAAAATCGAATTAGTTTGAAATGAGTTGTTGTAATCTTGTTGTATAAACTTAAATTCCTTCAGTGAAGACTACAAAAAAAAATTGGGTTAATCCTACTAGATAAAGTTTTGCCATGCCATGCCTGTGCACAAAACAACAGCAGGGCACAGTAAAATATAAAATATGATAAGCAAATAAAGAAACATACAACAGATAAATTAGGTATATACATACAAAATAGACAATGTAAATAGGCAAATTATATATGTAATAGTTGCAATCCAGCCGCTACATTGTGATTTTAACATCAGTAGCCTACACTCAAAAAATAATTCATTGATGAATTGTAATTGAGTTGGGGCCAACTCAATTTGATCAAATATAGTTTAAATTAAATTGATGAAGTGATGTTTTTATGTTTGCTAAAACATTTAACTGGATAATAAATTGTTTCTACACTCAAAATAAATTATTTGTTGGATTTACTTAACTTAAGGCATTAGCCAATTTGTTAGGCATAGCATATGATGATATTGTTACATCCATGGCATGCCCATAATTGTTTCTTTGTTATTGAAACAAATGTTTCATGTTAGCTGGTCCTCAACCCAAGCACATGCTCTACACTTTACCACAATGGTAACCCCCCAAAACACTAACATACCAGAAACTCTTTTAAATACAAACATAAAAGAACATTAAACATTAACAAGTCTCCCAATTTTATCATCTAAATAAAAAATGCCTAAAATAACATTTTATTTCAAGATTTACTCTCCTTATCCAGCCCTGTGCAAAGCATGATGGGAAGGGAAATCCACTTCCTAGTTACACAAGTAAAATCAAACGAAAAATATTCTTGTTGACTCAATAAAAAAAAAACGTGTAAACCGAATTTTTTTTAAATTACATTGTTTATATTTAATAAAATTAAGTTGGGACCATTTTTACCAAGAGTTATGTTGTATGAGCTCATTTTAATTAATGAAATTGAACAAAGAGCAAAAATCATTTTTTTGAGTGTATGCTAGACGAAGTTAATGCGATAATAATGAGTAATTTGACCCGTTCTTCTATAAAGGCGAAGGCGGCAACAGCAACCGCTTCGAAAGCGATAAAGACTGTGCGAAAGCATTTCTATCCAAAGCAGAAGAAATCTACCCGGATGAGAATAAATTCACTAAATACTGCATGAGTGACTGATGTTTCATGCTTTTACCTTCGTGTTCCTCAGATCATGCCTGTTCTCTGCCAAAGGCGCATGTTTTGCCATCATTCCCATGTATTATTATGACAATGGAGAGAAAATCTGCTGTATGTTCTTTATAGGGAGGCTGCCGAGGAAACAGCAACCGTTTTGATTCTCGAGAGCAGTGGTGTATTCTAGCTTTTTGTAGTGAGTATACTGTGCTTTTTTCCCCTCCCAGCCTCATACGCACCCATCCCAGAGCGACACCCCATGGCACCACCACACTCACTAATGCATAAAGTATGCATCTACATGTAATTGAGAGCATTATTAAAGACTGCTTATGTGTTATCAACATTCCAATTTATTATAAACAACAAAAGACAGTCAGCTGATAAAACCTGTGCTCCAGGTACCATATTCATATAGTATCATCATTCTTAAAGGTATAGTTCACCCAAAAATGAAAATTGTTATAATTTCCTCACCCTCAAGTTGTTCCAAAACTGTATGAGTTTCTTTCTTCTGTTTAACACGAAAGAAGATATTTTGAAAAATGTTGGTAATCAGACAGTTGCCAGCACCCATTGACTTCCACAGTAGGAAAAAATATAGACTATGAAAGTCAATGGGTGCTGCCAACTGTCTGGAACCTCATCCACAGCATCAGATACAGCCAGTTCCAAACGGTGGTTCATGCAATGTGAAGAGGTTAGGGTATCTTGCAGTCAGCCTAGTTGCCACACCAGAGTTCTTGCCTAACATGACACTGGCTCCATCAGAAAAAAATGAGACCCAGTTCTTTTGAAGCCACGCTTCACTGAAGCCTGCAGTGTCCAAACAGTTAAGTAGAGCTTCTTCTATATCCTCTGCCCTTTGGCTCTCCAGCTCCACCATTTCCAGGAACACAAATTCAGGAGTAGCTCCATCTACTGAGGCTTTCACGTTGACAATCATGGCAGATTTGTGGCTGAGAGATGTAGCCTCGTCAATGAGAACAGACAACTTGCTTGAAAAAGACACAATACTGTGAACTATTTTATTCTGCATCTCTGTTGCTATGTGTTCCACAATTTTTGTGGAACTGTACCTTGAGTGCAGACTAGTGCCCATGTTGACACCATTTATTTCCTGAAGCTCAATGAGACTGTCATGGTCAGTGAAAGGTCGGTTCATCTTCGCAAGATAGTATGCTGTTCTGAATACAGCATCTGTCTCAGCCAGACACAGTTCTCACCAAATTTCCAAGTAAATCCTGTCCACCCTTTTCAGTGAGTTCCTGGGCTATTTCGTGTGCCCTGGATGTCTCATGACGTCGTATCTTGTTCCTCAAAGAGGCCAGAGATGTTGTTCTGTTTGCATTTAAGGACTGGATCTTAAAATGCACCCACTCCTCAGATATGGACACTCTTTTTTCTGTGAGGATGCCTGTTGATTTTGTTGCGCTGCAAACAGCACAACCTGCAAGTAAACAAAACCATGACTAATTAGCATCATCATAAAAGTTTTGTATCTATATTAACAATAACATGCTGAACAGGGCCAAAATATACTCAAAGGTATTTAATTAACTGTTTACAATCTTCACACCATGGCTAACAAATGCATGAAAAGCAGGTGAAAGGAGAACAATTTTCCACTCTTTTCAATAGCTAATTACTATAACTATTGATAACTAATATCACCTTCACCATAGTAATTTATTGGTGTAAATGTTTTAAATTAGACATATGCCAGTATCTGTAATACAATACATCACGATAATGAACATGCACTATATTATTATCGTGGGCACTTCAAAATATCGTGAATAATTATTTATTGCGAATTATTTTTATTTTTAGAATGCATTTTAAGAATACATTTTCCCCATTAACCATTTAAAATGCACAGCACCACTGTATTCTAAGTCATTTAATTACTTGCAATGGCAACATAAATGCGGCCGAGATGTCCGTACAGTGTGTATGGCTAAAATAGTCCTGTTAGGATATGGGTGATTAAGCAAGCACAGTCCCAGGAGGTTTCATCATGCTGTATAAAAGCATAAAGGTAGGGTAGGCAGTTTTGTAGTGATGCACCGAGATGAAAATTCTGGGCCGAAACCGAAAATTTCAACCCAGTCTCATATAAAAACGTAGCCTGACTACGTCGGTCCAAAGTGCAAAACGTAGAGGGGTTACAATAATGGCTCTTGAATTGTATGACTGTTACATTTTTTTTGCCTATTCTTTTGCGTCCAAGTCACGTGATTTTCAAGATACCGGCCGTGAGAACAAAAAACATGGCGGACATTTCTCTCATTTTTAGTGCAAAAATCTATATTTTGAGTTAGTTTCTGCATAAAAATAAATTGATTACATTTCTAGCGAGAAATATATATTTTATTTTCATAATATTCACTCAGTGAATGTACATAATCACTCGCTTGGTCGTTGTTGCGAAGATTTTTCAGATCTCGCCAGAATAATGTGAAACTGATACGTTTTGGTTGCTATGGACGCTGCTATCGCCTAGCAGTCGAGACTACAATAAATACAAATAAAAAGGAATAGGCTACAATAAATGATTTATGTCAGGGCTAGTCAAATGGCGACCCCCGTATCATCTATATCTGGCCCTCCAACTGGTTTTTGATGTTTTAAAACCCTCGCAATCTGATATCAAAGTGCGCTCTGCGCAAAGGTTTAGCGCGTTCATAGGCAACCGCATTCAGCGGTGAGTTTAACAACGCTCAACTGCAGGTAAAACGGCATTCAGAGGTGAGTTTAACCAAAACAACGCTCAACTGCAGGTAAAACGGCATTCAAAGGTGAGTTTAACAACACTCCACGGCGCGTGCAAGTAAGCAGTTTAAGCGTTTTCTTGTCACAGGTAATGTAATGGTACAGGCTACACTGCTTTAACTAGAGCATGGTGGATAACATATTTTTATCGGAGGGTTGTTGATGTTAATACATATATAACATGCTACGATTGTGTTCAATTAATCAAACTTTTTTTATATAATTTTTATTTATTTATTAAATCCTCTAAACTAATAACGCTGACGTCACTGTATGGGGCGATCCCATAAGGTCCATTGCGATTTTCCACTCGGTAAGTAGAAGAGTTAATTAATAGAGATGAATACTATTCTTAAATGTACACAACAAAAACTGTTGAATCGGGACAATAAGTTGTGTTTAGAACCTTTAGATGTGTAAGGTGGCTATTTCTTATGACGGTAAATGATAGAAGACATTATAAAAAATATAGTTTGCTGCACCAATGTGCAGGCTAGCAAAGTTAGCTAATTGAATTCAAGTTCATTTTTGTTGCATATAATCATGTAAGGTACAATCATAGGGGAATGTAAGATTTTCAGTATTACATTAGCCCACAACTATTATCCAACATTATAAATGTTCAGATGAAGAACGGTGTTGCCAGATTGTTTTTTTGTTTTACAGCCTAATTGTTTAAAACCCACGCAAAATTATATAATTAACACCCAAATAAATATATAATTAACAATATGAATTAATTAATTACTACAACATTATTGTGGCTCATCACAATATGAAATGATAAATAATTTGTGTGTTCTTTCAGAGGCTATTTAGGAGGCTACAGTGAACAGTGCAACTGTAAAATTATTTTCCATTTCTGTCCTTTGCCTTAAAATAACAAAATTCCACTTGCCTAAGCCTTTTTTTTAATCACACAGTGCAACCCAAAACCAACCAAATGGCTGGAAAACTATCCAATCTGGCAACATGAAGAATACTGGAGTAAAATATAAAGTGTGCAATTCTGAATGACTTTTCTCTCTCTCATCAGGTCCTTCAATGTCCTTTAATGTTGCATTTAACTTCCTGTGTGGTGTGATCTCATTGATGGGTGTTGGCGCGTCAAGGCCCCACAAAGAAGTAGAAGAAAGAAACGAGGGAAAGTTAAACAAGGAGGAAAAGGAAGCGTGGAAAAATAACTTGACCAAGCTGAACAAATGAATCGCCTTGACCCCGAAGATGCCATATTCCTGGTTGATGCGTTCCTGGATGAGTGCAAGGTAAATAACATTATCTCAGTGGTGGAAAAAGCATACTAATTGCATGCTAATTACAAGGTCTAAGACCATAATAGACTCTGAGGTATAGCAGGGAAGAAGTATCAAGGTGGAAAACTGAAAACACTCCAAACAAAGTGCAACTATACAGTACCTGGTTCAATGTCTTTATTCAAATGAAAGCTGAGCTGAGTTAGAGCCAGTGAGAGTTTAATTCAATATTCTGTCAAAACGTTTCACTTTCTTTTATTTTTTTTAATGTAGAAAGGGTTTTCTAGATCTGTCAGTACAGTACAGGACCACAACCATTAGAATGAATGTTTACAATGTAATATAACATTGGTTTTATAATGAGATGTTTATAGGTGGCGATAACCTTGGTGGCTGGTGGTTTATTATGTGGCTCAATTGTTTATTTAGGTGGATCAGCATGGATACACTAAAGGAGGGTCAAAACAATCCACAAAGCTGTGTGTTTGGCTTGATGAGGACAAAGATGGTCAACCTCTGCCAAAAGATGTAGAGCTGGGGAGAAACGAAAGCGAGATTCAGCTACTGGTTGGTTTTTGGTTTGTTTTTTCATCATTAGTTGCATTCATTATTCATTGAGCAAATTTTAAATGGATATTCATATTTTTGCAGTTTCTTCAGCAAGCAGTAAAATTATGTCCTGTGCTCTGACCAGCACAACTGAAGACACTGTGACCATCGAAAATTTAGTTTTTTCCCCTTAATACTTGTTTCCTCAGTTATACTTGTTTCCTCATTTGTTATGTGGTAATTGCCCAGATTTACCATTGCCTTCTTCCCTTTTCATTTTCAGATTCCCTCATTCAAGATGTCCGAGACCTCTTGGGAAGTGGTGCTGAACAACCTCTCCCTCACACTGGAGGAACAGGCAAACTTCCTCTCTGGAGAATTGGACAGTATTGAGGCCCTTCATGGTGAACAACATGTTGTCATCTGAGAAGCCCAAGGAGGGGGTTTGCCATCATTGCGGACACAAGGCTGCAGTAGTGATGTGTAGGGACTGTTTACCGCGATCACTCTACTGCACAGCCTGTGACCTTTCCACACATGAGGCCCTGGTGCTTCATAACAGAGCATCCATGGTGGAGGGGTTCTTCAGACACCTGCCGCCATCCACTTTTGTTCAGCAGCATGAGGGTGGGAAATTCTCCTATCATGAAAAAGGTAGTTTTTAAGTCTCAGGTTATATAGGCTGTTTTACATTTTTACACAAACCTTGGTTTACTCCAACAAACATGCTGGATGAAGTTTTGTTTGATAGAAACAACACCCTCCCTGTTGAGTTTTTGGTTTCATTTACTCTAATATGTAAACTAATTCTGCTTTTTAGATTGCATGTTACCAATCGTTCCTCCCTGCTGTGACTGCTCCACTGGGCAAACAAGCTTTTCCAAAGGAAAGCCAGTTATTTTAATTGGAATGAATGGTAACGTTTTTTTATTTATTTCTTCATATTGTGTTTTTTGTTTCTTGTGAACAAGAGATAATTGTTTTTCTCTGAAATTTCAGGAAGATACAACCTCTTCCTTCCATCAGTAAACTGCTCCTGTGGAAAAACCTTGCCAGTGACCATAAGTGATCTGGTTGAAAGTGGTTACTGGCCAGCAACTGTCAATTTTGAGACTTTGTACATGGTGGACTTGTTCACCACGTATGAGGATCTAAAATCACTGCCCCAGGGATGTCGAGACAAGCTTTTGTCAGCATGCTCGAGTGTCGTACAAAACTCTTGGGCGAGTGAGTGGACTCATCAAATAAGTTATCTTGTTTGGATCACCTTTTAAATAACCGATTTATTGTTAGGACTTGTTCTTAAAATCCCCAAAGTTTCAGCACATATTTCTTGACAGAGCCCTTTCTTCGTCATGATCAGTCTGAAGCCAACCTTCGAAACAGTTACTTACTGTTTTGTTTTGTTTTCATTTTTGCTCTCAGAGAGGTAAGATATGTGGGGACACAATGCAGAGGGCCTTCCTCGAATGGGCCTATGCTAAATTTGAGGTTGACAAGCTGTCTCAGGTCCAGCATTTTCAGTGCCCTGCATGCACACCCTCCATGTTGGCAGTTGCAGTGGATGGGAACCGCAAATTATATTGTTTCAAAAGCCAACCAGGGTGTGTAAGATTCATGTACAATGAAATGCTTGTGAGCCACAAATTACTTTTATACAGTAAATTTAACCCACATCTATACATTTCTTTCAAGATCTTTTTTGATGGAGTCTTTTTGGCCAATGATGCTGAGGTGTCCTCCTTTGTTGATTACATCCATGGAACAACTGGACGTGTAAGCTAAATTTATATTTCTTCATGTGTAACGCCACAATTAAAAAAAATTATGAATGCTTGCCAGTTTTTCCCCCCAAAATGTAAACATTATTTGGTTTGCATCAAATGCCATAATACCATGATTTACAGCTTATTTTGAAAAAATTTAACTGTGTAAATGTCTGTATTTGCCCTCATCTGTTTAAGAATCCAGGAAAGGGAGATGTGGTGCGGTCAGTGGACCGCAGCACGAGAGTCTGCCAACAAGTCTGCAAGCAAACTAGATGAGGAAGGTGTTGAAGTTGCTGTCTGCCGTCATGGGGTTTTGCTGAAGGGACTGAATATGTTCCGTGGAGAAATATTTGCATACCCATTATATCTCCAGAAACAGCTAGCTTCACAGAACGTCCAGTTTTTGCTCTGATGTGGTCTGCAAATATTGGCCATATCTGCAGAGAGTTGGACCACTGTCCAGAGTTGGAGGACTTGCTGAACATGCCCATTTCTCTCCATCATGCATGCAAAAGCGCATTCATGGATGTGTGAGGTAATAATGACAATTAGATGTATTTCTTACCATTTGTACCACACATTATGATTTTCTGTCCTCTGCGCCTACTTTTTTTCCAAATTATAACATTCATGTACATGTGTTGCAGTTAAAATGGGGGGGACGCAATCAAGAAGGAGCTGGAACAACAATCGGGGAGGAGGTTGAACAGGTTAACAGCTTCCTCTCCCGAGCAGCCATATGTTCCAAGTACATGTCAAAAGCCGGTAAGCATTTTTCATGTACAGTTGTGTCCAAGTTGAGACCAAGGGGTTTGAACACTGATGCTCGGCCTTTGCATTTTAGAGTTCCATGTATAGGTGCTCCCTTAGAAAACAAGTGTCTAGTCAGCACTTTTACACTGATCAGGATTCTCTTTATAATAATTTAACTTCTGACACGTTAATTAAGTGTATGATTATTTCCAGGTTTATGTGACAATATTAGAGAATGATCAATGTAGTATCTGACCTTTGGTCCTCACTGTGAACCTAAATTACTGCACATACATTGTGTGTCAAGTTCGCACAGACATGCTAACAATCCAGGCAAGTGGCTGGAACAAGCGAAAGGCAGAAAACCTTGACCGGACACTGGCCAAAAGATACATCAAGGTACTAACTAGGAAAATATGTATAATAACATTTTTGTTTTTAAATTGTGTCTAACATGGATATGATTATTAGAGTTATCTCTACAGCAAGACACAGTCCAGCAGTGGGTGTCTGATGTTCAGCAGTGGACCTCAGGTACTTTGAAAAAATTATTTGATGGCATATTTTAAAGAATCATTGGCTCTGCTTTTGTACAGGGGATCTGAAAAGAGGCTGATTGTAAACTGAAATGGGCATTAATTAATTTGTTTGTTGTCGTCCAAAGGAGCAAAAATCCAAAATGACCTGCAGAGGACTATCGAGGGGCTATATTTGGGCATCAAACAACGAAAATTTCAGCTGTATCGTCAGTCTGGTGAGAGCAGAAAAGGCCACTAGTAATGCAGATTTGTGAAAAAAGGAATTCACTACTGATTTATACATAGTAAAAATACCAAAGCCATTTATTAAAATAAAATAAAAACATATTTTGAAGTAGGTTTACTACAAGTCAATATCCAAATATTTCCAATATTTCTGCAAAGAAATAAAAATATAATTGTTTTCACATCTATCCAATCATGTCTCATACTCTCAGCATAAAAGATTACTTACGCATGTTTGAGTTCGCAGATGCTGACATAACAATTACCAATTATAACAATCTGCGAACTCAAACATGCGTACGTAAGTACCAATCTTTTATGCTGAGAGTATGAGGACATGATTGGATAGATGTGAAGGCAATAAGTGACGTAGAGATTGAGTCTTCCCGGCAGAACTTATGCTAAAGCTTTCATATCCGCTACCCTTGGATTATGCACTACGGACAGGGCCTACGCCAAATAACTTTATACATATCAGCTTGCTGGGCTGTCAATAAATGTATGCTTTGTCAAATCATATCTACCGAGTCTTTCTGGTAGAACTTGTGATGCAAAAATGATCACACAACATCTGTCACAATAATCATAACACATACATGCATATTGTGAAGGCATATTTTGTATGGTGCTTTTGTGTAGTCATCATCTAAATGCACACTCATTTTGTGTTTTCTCATTGTAGGTGGGAACAAGCGAAGGCATCAACTGAGAAGAAAGATTGTTGTTGAGAAGAAAGCCTTGAAGTTGCCATCAATGACCACAATGCTACTGTGGGGAAGTTGAAAACTGCCTCCTCCCAATGAACTCCTGGCTGTGGACAACTACTCCTGGCCATGGGAATGTAAGTACTTCCTCTGAAATGCACTGAATACAAATTGTTTGATGCACACATCTTGATGTAATATGGAATCTGATGTAAAAAATGTTAAGACACTGGGCAATATGCAAAAAAAAGAATGCAGTAATTTGTAAATGGATGTGATCGAACCCCTTCGCGAAGCGTTATCCAACATTTTTATAGGAGGTTGTAAGATAACACTTTGATGTAATGTATTGCAGGTCATGGTGATATGGAGTGGAAAAATTTTTTTTTTGACAAGGTAATGCTGCTGGCTAGACTGAAAGAAGAAGAAGTTATTGTGGTTCGTGAAGTCAAGCAGCACATGGAGTACATGAGGAGTGTTGCTGGACTGATTGAAGAGTTTACCTTTCAGCTCACTGAAGACACCAATGGGAAATGTAAGGACAATAAATAGTTTGTCTCTTTCTTCTATTTGCTTCTCTGGTAACCATTGGCTCATTTCTTTATATTTTAATGTCACATTCTCAGGCAGTACAGAGGGCTTAATGGAGAAAGGACGTGAGGGACTACTCTGTGTGCTGAAGAGAAGACTGTGTGAAGTTGAAGCACAACTGGCTACAGCACGCACAACATACAAAAGTATTCTTGGACTGCAAACATTGCCTTTAGATGACTTCTCTGAAGAGGAAGACTTAGAGAGTACTTCCTCAACTGATGAGGAACTGGGAGAGTAGTTATTTGGGAGATGATGTGTATGACTCTAAGAAGATGTCTTCACAGTGTGTTGAACGCAAACCTCAGTGCTGTAATAACTTGTACTGTATGTGAAACCTGAGGTTATTTTACTGCTGTTGTAAGATGTATTTGTGTTTAGAGCATGTACTGCAAATTCCTCTGAAACTGTAAAATCCATTATGTTAGCCCATTAGTCCCCACCCTCTGCCCCAACCCAATCACTGGTGATTCACAACTGTCAAACATGACAAAATACCTTGGTCTTTTTTTTAGAATTACATTTTGGTTGAAATGATCCCTACATAGCTTCACTATAGTTTGTATATACTGTACCTACTGTAGTTTACATATCCTATTGTATTGTTACTCTCCAAAAGTGTGCTATTCCAGCTTATGTTTCCACATGTTAGTATATTAATACTCTCTCTCTTTTTCTCTCTCTCACTCTCTCACACACACACACACACACACTCACTCACGCACACACACTCACTCACTTACTCACACACACATACATTCACTCTCGCTCACACACACAAACACGCACACACTCACTCACACTCACTCGCTCTCACACATATACACACTGGCACGCACGCACACTCACACACACAAACACACACTCTCTCTCACACACACACACACACACTCACTCATACACACACACACCTACCTATCTGAAGATATATAGTCTTTATTTTGAACAGGGCATAGTCTCTTAGCTCTAGAAAACCTACTTTATTAATTTCACCCAGTAAAGTGAACTGTTGTTTCAAATATAGTCATGTCTCTTTTGTTTGATTCATGAATAATTTTCAATTAATTCAGTTTCCTGTTTTATCCCATTGTGTGAGTTGTTCCTTTCAAGTAAGTCTGTAGTAAGTATTAGGCCTATATTCTAAGGCAGGGGTCATCAACTACACTTGTCCGAGGGCCAGAACATTTCTCGGCAGACACTATCAGGGCCAGACGCTCTTGTAAAATTAAAATGAATATTGTATCCTATAACAGTAATATATTATTATTTCATATATCAATTTGCCTTTGAAATGTATATTATTTTTTAGCCTTTGTCAGTGTTAACTTACTCATATTACCTGTACGATAGCAAGCCACTAGGGCGAAAACGATATTTTAGGCTTCGTATTCATGGGGCTGTCAACTGCTAACGTGGGGAAGGTGATTGCCGCTGGACGAGGCGGCCAATCACAGCGAACTGATTGACATCCAGGCCAGGACTGCAGGCGCATAAGGCAGGCAATAACAGCTGTCAAGCCCGATGTTTAAAAGATAGTGTCTTTCTTTCTTTAGATAGTGATAGAAAAGATAGTGGGTTTTCTTTTTATTTTTTATTTTTTTTTACATTTTTGATAGCGGAAGTAGCCGTGGCCGTTACTATGGAGATGAGGACAGTCCGCTTTGCGTCACGTGAGCAGAGCAGTTGGCGCTCTGGTCTCCTGTTTTAGTTAAACTATCGTCATTAAACAAACATTTTTGTCTTTTCTTAGCATAGATCATATACATGCATTATAATTATTTATTAGACAGTGTGTGATATTTGATATATTGGGTAGATATATGTTTTCACAACCCTAGCACGCAGGAACTACAACTGGGGTGCTGATGTCAACACAAGTACTGAAGAGGGGTCTAGGAGTTGTAGTTTTTTTAAACCCAGGGTTTTCCCTAAAATTGGAAGTTGTAAATACTTAATTGGTGGCATTCCAGGGTTTGAAGGATGCCAAACATATTTTTGGCATCAGACTTTAAATATTGTCTTGTTCAATGGGGATTTTATGTTTACACCATAGCCCCCACCCACCCCCCCACCCCTTGATGACTATGCTGAACTTATAACCCATGTCAACACCTTTCTATAACATTTGGTCTCATGTATGTAACATGTATGTAACATAACTTTTTGTCCCATAATTATAAGCCTTCAAATATGCCCTGTGGTTAAGGTTCAAAGGTCAATATATCAAAGCAGGAATAATATAGAACCTTCAAATTGATATATGTTACTTTCCAGGTCAAGACCTTTCCAGTGATGTATTTGGTTTAGCTCTATGGCAAAGTAAAAAAAAATCACATTTTGGACATGTGCCCTAACAGGCTCAGGTTCAGAGAGCACTTTGAGGGCTTCAAGTGTGTGTGTGTGTGTGTGTGTGTGTGTGTGTGTGTGTGTGTGTGTGGGTGTGGGATCACCTAACAGTCATTAAAATCATTATCTGCCACAGCAAATAGGCTACACAATGCATTATAGTTAGATTTTAGTAGACAAAAAAAGTGTGTGCAGTGCTTTATTGTATGGCATGTCCTCATAAACCATGTTTACGTTGTAATACCCATGTCATTATACACATTTGTGTCCTCATAAACCATGTAGGCTACAAGAACACACACAGACACACACACACACACACACACACACACACACACACACACACACACACACACACACACACACACACACACACACACAGTCGTGTTTCCATGTTTTATGGGGACTTTCCATAGACATAATGGTTTTTATACTGTACAAACTGTATATTCTATCCCCTTACACTGCCCCTATCCTTAAACCTACCCATCACAGGAGACATTCTGCAATTTTACATTTTCAAAAAACATCACTTAGTCTGATTTATAAGCTGGTTTCCTCATGGGGACCAAAAAATGTCCCCACACGGACAAGGATTTCGGATATTGCCATCCTTGTTTTGTCCCCATAACGTAGGGTTTACCAGCCCACACACACACACACACACACACACACACACACACACACTAACAGCAGGCCGTGACAGGAGGAGGACAGATTAGCTAAAGGTAACTTACACAGGACCAACACGTTTATATTACACACAGGATGTTCGGGTCTAATAAAAATGTTTGGGTCTGGACCCGGGCTAATAAAAGTGTGGAAATTGTAGGTGTGTACCTTTACTCTGTTCTCCTCCTGTACTCAAATAAAAATATCGATACTCCAGGGATTTTTCTTTTACCCCGTTATTTTGTTTATTTTACAAGATATTTAATGCGTACAATAAGCATTGAATTGGATGAATAACCTGCATAGTCTGTGCAATACATTTTTTAAATTTAATGTTAAAAGTTCATACTGATGTTCTATTTTGTAACTAATTTTAATATAAAACATACACTGTCAGAATAAAAAATGTGACCATAGTTCAACTAGGCCTATAATATTTTGTAGATTGCCATGGTTACCACTACAAGTAAACATTTTAACCATGTGTAAACAAATAATATATTCTAATATTCTAAAGTTCCAATTAAGGCATATTGAATGTTAAAATGCCTTTCAAATATAATGTTAAGTGAGTATCATTACCCATTTTACTCTAATAGTAATTCAATAATTTAAGACATTTGATACCAGCCTTGAAAGTATCGGAATCGTATTGAAAACAAAATAAGTGGTATCGCCCATCCCTACTGATTGACATGTGGGTTGCCCTATCACAGAGGCACAGAGGTCAGCAGATTGACAAGTGAGTGAGGGGGTGTCCGCTCTCTCTGCCACCCACCATTCATACTGTTTTCATCCTCAAAGGTAGGTAATACACGTAGTGATATCAACATATGCTAACGGAACCTGAATACTAAAGTTAGTTTGCGCTGTCTAGTAGTAGTAGCCCTTTATTGTCACTAGTAACAAGTACCAGCGAAATTAGCCATCCACCTGTCCATACATACACAACATACATATGACAACGGGGTAGACAGAACAGGAAGACAGGGTATTAAGAAAAATACAGCTTTTACATGAGGAGAGAGAGGAGGGAAAAAAAATTTTTTAACCCCCAGACTATGCTCCATTTGGAGTACAGTCTGAGGACAGAAAAAAAACCACCTCAGCACAAAAGCACATATACCATAAACACATGACTTGCAACAGGGGGAACATATCCAGCTCTGGCAAGCAGCCGTCCGGTCCGGTGCCATTTATTACGGCGCTGGTCGCAGACCTGCTCGACAGGTGGCGGTACAAAGCGTTCGGTGGCAGTTGATCGGGGGAGGGGAGTAATGTCTGTAATGGGGGAAGGGAGCAAGAGAAGTCCCACTGCATCGCTCTCTCAGGGTCTAAGTATAACTCGTTAATATAATGCCTTAATAATTTGTTAATTATTTATCACCATGAATTTATAGGAATGTGTCCAATGACATAGGGGTTTATCCAGCACTATATTAGCCACCGCATTTAACGTTAGCTGCATTTGGCGGCAATTTGCTGACCGAGGTCAGTGATATGATAAGTTGAAAACTTTATTGATTTTAAATTCACATGTCACTGAAGCATAATCAAAATGAGACAAGTGGTGACTAAAATCATACACACAAAAAAATACAATACATACGGGTCATTCTATGAAAATGGATTCTTTTAAAAATTGTCATTTTTTTTTAATACCAAATAGTTAACCTCTTAACACTATAAATCAACTTAAATGACAGCTTAATGTATTTTTATATTTTTACTACATTACATAAAAAAATGCTTGTGCTGCCTTTTTGTCACTGGTGTTACCTATATATTAGATGACAATTCAGGCTTTCCAGAATGTCATTTGACCATTTAATTTGCATACACAATCAAAGACAGAAAATGTTATGTAATATTAATACATTTTCTTGATTAGTAATAATTTACTTTAAAAAGGCATGTGTAAAGGTCTATTGTGTGACATTTTTCTATTTCTACCATTGTGTCTTTTGTTATAACATTAGAAATAATTGAGGTTGAGTGTAGCCTACTGATAATGCTGAAGTAGGCCAAATTACAAACAATTGTAATGTAACACTTAAATAAGGCAGTTAATTTGTCTCTTTGGTTATTAAATGTTGTAATTGTTTTATATTCTAGTTTTAAGATGCCACGAGGGTCAACTATAACAACATGCGTGAGCTGCAAAGCAGCTATTGGTGTGGCCACCAAGACATGCAAATATTGCCAGTCAGTACAGCCAAGAAAGCAGAGACTGGCAAAAAAACTTCAAAAATTTGAGGCCAGAAAGGAGACGTGGTTCTGACAGACAGGCATCTGTCTTGGTATGTGTTTAAAGTCTGTAGTTATTATTTACATAATTACAGCCCACAATGTTTAAGGCATTTATAATTGCTTATATTTCTGTATATATTATATAATATATATCTTTATTTTCAGGTCGAAAAGTTGAACACACTGGGGTACAAGGCCATAGTCTTCATTGGAAAGAAAATGAAGAAGCAGAAAACCTGGTCCGCACAAGTCCTCCAGCCAAAATGGCAGCTGTCAGACCATTCCGAAAAATGCCTTGACAGGATGAAGGCTCTCTATGAGCTGTTAATTAATGGTAAGTGTGTGCGATTATTTAAAATCTTACTCCACAGTCAACATAAAAATAAATGTGACACAGCAATTACAGCTGGGAATTTTCCTGGTACCGCTGTCACAGGGCAAACAACAGTGGGCCAAAAAATAGTACAAAATCAGCCTCGACTCAGTTCTACAGAGAGCATAGAGTCCATAGGGCAGCATTTATAGACAGAAGAATACAAAAGACAAATGTACTGGACGTTTCCTTATGTAGCACAGTCACCGCTAGAAAAAAGGGGACATTCTTATCACAGGAGGTGAATCATTTCCTCTTTTTGTACCATTTAGGTTGTACTAACCAGCAGCCCATCAGCAGTCCTCCTCCCATCCAGCCCACCATCCAGCCCACCATCAGTCCTCCTCCCATCCAGCCTACCATCCAGCCCACCATCAGTCCTCCTCCCATCCAGCCTACCATCAGTCCTCCTCCCATCCAGCCTACCATCCAGCCCACCATCAGTCCTCCTCCCATCCAGTCCTCCATCCAGCTCACAACCAGTCCTCCTCCCATCCAGCCCACCATCCAGCCCATCAGCAGTCCTCCTCCCATCCAGCCCATCAGCAGTCCTCCTCCCATCCAGCCCACCATCCAGCCCATCAGCAGTCCTCCTCCCATCCAGCCCACCATCAGTCCTCCTCCCATCCAGTCCAGTATCCAGCTCACTACCAGTCCTCCTCCCATCCAGTCCACCATCCAGCCCACCAGCAGTCCTCCCATCCTACCCATCACAGAACCACCTCAGCAGAAACGCAGTAAGTTCTGCTGATATTTTCAAATAGCATATAAATCATGATTCAATTGCTAGTCGTGTTTCTTTTTCATATGTTGTTTATTCATGGCATACACGATAACCATGTTAAACATTTAATCTGTCTCTCCTTCTTAAACTGAAGTAATACTCTAAATGAATAAATGTATTTAAATTTGAGAAAAAAAAAGTGACTGATTAGTGTGAGGTGACTTCTGAGGTGTTATATATATGTAATATGTAGGTCTGGATAACTTGCCTTTCAAATATTACTAAAGGGAAATATAACGTTTCAAAATTCTGACAGGATAATTGACAGACAGATGCTGAACCAAAAACAAACTTTTGGCAAATAAATTACTGAGGTGGTATCTTCCACAATGTGCCACCAGAACAGCTTCAATCTATGTAGGAACTGATGATGATGGAGAGCACTGTTGCACATCCAAAGTCTGCTGTACGTGTTTGGAGGACCGGCGATCTCCTGCCCCCCTTGCAGTGATCTGAATGATGATGTGACTGAGTGTTCGTGCAGGGTTCGCCTAAACACTTTAAGAATAAGATGACAATAAACGAGAACTGTCTGAACTGATCTCGATTTTAGGCTATTAAACGAATTAATGCATCATAACTAGAGGTGGGCATAGATTAATTTTTTTATCTAGATTAATCTAGATTAATTTTGGAATTAATCTAGATTAATCTAGATTAAAATGGCTCATTTGAATTCTGCCGAAGGCATTCAGAATATGTGTGCTACCCAAATAATGACTAAAAGTAAGTCTTTGAGAACGGGTTTCTCAAGCCAGGTGGCGCATTAGACCAGGGGCTCATCTCCTGTTTCCAAAATGCATCACAAACTTTAATCTCTTCCGTCCCAATCCCACGAAAAAACTGGGGAAAATCCGTCCTGCTCCACTCCCGGAAGAATGACTCCCATTCCCTCCCACTCCCGTGTTGTTGTTTTTTTTTTGCCGATAACTGTCAATTACAGTAAAAATATAGTACAGATCACAGCGTGCCCACCTTATTAGTTGAATAAAACCCAAAATGTCGCTTTTTGTTATTATATTGAACTGAAAGCCATCTTATTATGCACAAGTGTTGCACAGATTAAATTTCATGTAAATCATCCATGCTAACACACACGTCTTCTATTTTTTTTTTTAGACATTTCACTCTCTATAGATATATTTTTCTATGTACTGTATTTTTAGATATATTCGAGTTTCGAAGTTTCTTACTCAAGTTCACATGAGACCTAAAGCGCATCCTGTTTCGCAACGTTTCGTTGTTATTCTGAGTGCACACAAATAAGCGAGAGTCTTTACAGATTCGAAAGATGTATTAGGCTACTTTTATCTGTATGACCAAAAATGACGGAGATTTTAAGAGCAAGTGAGCGCACCGGAGCCTGTCTTGCAGCAAACGCGCTTCCACACAAACACTTCAATAGCGCACATTTCTCTAGGTTAACATCATATTGAGCTGCCATGTAAAGTTGCTACTACATACATCTTTCAGATGAATAGCCATATTTGAGGTTGATGAATGATAGGTGAGCGTTTGGATGTCCTGCCCGATTGTATTACCACATAGACCAGCCGTTAACAATCTGTCCATCACGGACTGCGAGCCTCTAGTTCGAAGACTCGTTCTCGCCCCCTACAGTGCAATTCGGCTAGGTATACATCCGCGCTAAAATATCAGGGTGAAAGTCATCATAGCTTGCGTAGTATAGACCCAGCTCCCAACCCAACTTTGAGAATAGATTAACGGCGATATTTTTTTTATCGCCGATAAGAGTCTGCGTTAACGCCGATAACGGCCCACCACTAATCATAACACAATCAAACATTACACATCTGTTAATTAACACAATTAATTTATGATATATATATATATATATATATATATATATATATATATTATATACAGTGGTGGTCAGTAACAAAGTACAACTACTTCGTTACTGTACTTAAGTACATTTTTCAAGTAACTGTACTTTACTGGAGTAGTTTTGTTTTGAGTAACTTTTACTTTTACATCACTACATTCCAAAGCATAAGATCGTACTTTTTACTTCACTACATTTCATAAAACATATCGTTACTCACGTGATACATCACGTGCTCCGAGACGCAGAAGCGGTGTCTGATTCATGAACAAACTGATTCTTTTCAATGAACCTCTTCAATCGGTTCGCAAATCGCAACAAACGATTCCTTCACGAAATTGCAGACAAGGTTTGAGAAGAAAAAAAAAATCATTATGAAAATATAATTAGATTTTCCTTAAAATGATCTTCCTAATTTCAGGCCTAATTCTCATGTCATATATAACTGACGTTCTGCAAAACAACAAGTTCTAAAACACTTTTTTCTTACTGGTGAAGATTAGATGGTGAAATCTGTTTTCTCTCAGGTACAGCGTAAGCTTCACAGTGAACATTACTACATCACTCTCATCAATGTAGTCCATATCAACAACATATATATCTTGACTCTATATAGGGGTTATTTTGGGTATTTGGATTATAAAAATATGTGCTAATATACAATTAAATAAAGTAGTCTATATAAAATTGCAAATTAAATCTGTCTATCAGTACTTTTTTACTTAAGAACATAAAAAATGGAGTACTTTCACTTGAGTAAAATTGAAAAAGCAGTACTTTTACTTTTACTGGAGTAATATTTTATTATGCCTATCTGTACTTTTACTCAAGTACTTGATCTGTGTACTTTACCCACCACTGATTATATATATATATTAGTATACTTTTTAAAAGAGGCCATTTTCGGCTTCAGTTTCGGTTTTCGGCCAAGTGCATTCTAAATTTTCGGTTTCGGCCCAGAATTTTCATTTCGGTGCATCACTACAAAACTGCCTACCCTACCTTTATGCTTTTATACGGCATGATGAAACCTCCTGGGACTGTGCTTGCTTAATCACCCATATCCTAACAGTACTATTTTAGCCATACACACGGACATCTCGGCTGCATTTTCATCAGTAACCCACATCTGCAGAGATGTAATGTGACTATATCAGCTTGTAAGCTTGAAGCACAAACATGAGCACAGCCCTACAATGAAACAGAGACTTTTTAATGTTTTGTACATCAATAACCTCACACATTCAAGTATAACTTTTTGTGTTGGTCAACACTATGTTGCCATTGCAAGTAATTAAATGACAGAATACAGTGGTGCTGTGCATTTTAAATGGTTAATGGGGAAAATGTATTCTTAAAATGCATTCTAAAATAAAAATAATTCTAATAAATAATTATTCACGATATTTTGAAGTGCCCAAGATAATAATATAGTGCATGTTCATTATCGTGATGTATTGTATTACAGATACTGGCACATGTCTAATTTAAAACATTTACACCAATACAGCCACTTCCACAGTAGGAAAAATATAGACTATGAAAGTCAATGGGTGCTGCCAACTGTCTGATTACCAACATTTTTCAAAATATCTTCTTTTGTGTTAAACAGAAGAAAGAAACTCATACAGTTTTGGAACAACTTGAGGGTGAGGAAATTATAACAATTTTCATTTTTGGGTGAACTATACCTTTAAGAATGATGATACTATATGAATATGGTACCTGGAGCACAGGTTTTATCAGCTGACTGTCTTTTGTTGTTTATAATAAATTGGAATGTTGATAACACATAAGCAGTCTTTAATAATGCTCTCAATTACATGTAGATGCATACTTTATGCATTAGTGAGTGTGGTGGTGCCATGGGGTGTCGCTCTGGGATGGGTGCGTATGAGGCTGGGAGGGGAAAAAAGCACAGTATACTCACTACAAAAAGCTAGACTACACCACTGGAATAGATCTAAATACTTTAAAAACTTCTCATGGTATGTTAATCTTGAGAGCTAGTAAAAATGTATAATAGCTGTAATAGTAAAAGTATTCGAGAGAGTTCCACATCTAATGCTGGCTATTTCATATGCAAAAATGTCAGTCAATCACAGCAGTGGGCGTTTACACTGAAGTCTCACACAGACATGCCCCTTCAAACAGAGCGTTCAAATCAGAGGCTAAAATCACACTAGGAAAAATGCCTTTTATTTCTAAATTATGACAATTTTTCAACTAAAAAACATCGTTATAAGGACACCCCAGGAAACATTATAAAATAATAAAATAATCCATGCCATGGGACATTTAAGGCAGATAAACCTGACTGCCATAATTGTTGTTGTATAGACATATGTTGTTCATAATCACCAATTTATTCTGAGCAAGGATTTCCTTTTTTGGGATGCAAAAGTAACACATTGGTTTAAGGCATTTACAAAAGTCCAAAGACTTGGGAGGTCTTTCATTACCAAATTTTCAAGACTATTATTGTGCAGCAAATTGCAGAGGTCTTTTACAATGGATACTTTCAGAGCAGAGGTATATGATTTCAAATAAATGGCTACACCGTTGGTAATGCATATTCAAACCTTAACCAAAATATTATTTTGGTTATCAGGTTACTGTAAGTTTATAAACCTACTGAATGAAGGGGTGGCTTGCTGTTCCTCATTGCCCTTAACCTTTTCATGTTTGTTTTGAATTTAATTCATGGCTGATGTAAAGACCTAAATTAATAACAATCTCTTTTTATTACAGTGGGAAAACTTGGCCGCCACAGTGGGTGATGGAGGAGAACACCACAAATTAAGGACAATCCCATTGTTTTGTTCCATAAGCTATGTTGTTATACAGTATATTAAAAAAAAATCAAAAGCCTGAAAGACTCCCACTTTGTAGCAAACCAGAGAACACATGCTGTGTTTGCAAAAGCTTATCATCTCTCCTTCACACACACACACACACACACACACACACACACACACACACACACACACACACACACACACACACACACACACACACACACACACACACACACACACACACACACGTTGTGTTTCCATGTTTTATGGGGACTTTCCATAGACATAATGGTTTTTATACTGTACAAACTGTAAAAACATCACTTAGTCTGATTTATAAGCTGGTTTCCTCATGGGGACCAAAAAATGTCCCCACAAGAACAAGGATTTTGGATATTGCCATCCTTGTGGGGACATTTTGTCCCCATAATGTAGGGTTTACCAGGCCACATACACACACACACAGTCGTGTTTCCATGTTTTATGGGGATTTTCCATAGACGTAATGGTTTTTATACTGTACAAACTGTATATTCTATCCCCTTACACTGCCCCTATCCCTAAACCTACCCATCACAGGAGACATTCTGCAATTTTACATTTTAAAAAACATCACTTAGTCTGATTTATAAGCTGGTTTCCTCATGGGGACCAAAAAATGTCCCCACACGGACAAGGATTTCGGATATTGCCATCCTTGTGGGGACATTTTGTTCCCATAACGTAGGGTTTACCAGCCCACACACACACACAGATAGATAGATAGATATTGCATACTTCCAATAATATAAATACAATTAATTAACCTCCATGCAGAGAAAAACTTGATCATACACCAGAAATAAGTTATTACTAAGACCAGACACGTGGTGGCAGCACTGAGTATGTCATAAGAAACGTCATCAGTGGAACGCTACCTGGCTATTTATTGAAATATCGTGATCGAGGAGTAATACCACAAATAACACCCACGAATAACACACCATATTCTTGGACTAACAATGATTCCAAGCTAAAAGTTCTTCTTCTTCTTCTTCGTGGGGCCTTGACGCGTCAACACCCACCCAGAGCCATATAGAGATAGAGTTGCGACAACGGAAGTTCAGAATGCTTGGTCGTCACGTGATTCACGTAGCCTTCAGATAGTTCCAGGAAGTGCTTTGGCGGGCAATTCAAACTGTAAGAATAGAGTGACAGAACTGCGATTTTTGGTAATTAGTAGGCAATAAATGCATTTATTTGATATATTTATATAACACACCGACATATGTATGTAACTTGAGTATGTAGTTACAGCGATGTTGTTTTTAAAGTATTTAAATCAGCTAATATTTGAGGATTAGTGTTCGATTACCGTTATTTGCCTTAACTTATTTCAAGTATATTATAACTTGTATAAAGACAGGTTGCTGTTCCCTTTTTATGTTACGTTATATTCATTGTTTTCACTAATCTCATGGTAACTAATGTCATATTTATGACTTTCAGATAGTACAGACACAGGCTGGTGACAGGTGATTGTCAGCTCGCACCGCACAATGGGTCAATGAACTGTGAATGAAACAATGAAAATTAAGCTTATTGCTTACAATTCTTACAATTATATATAGTAATATAATTACTTAGTGTATTATAAATATTATATATTTAATGTGTATTTCTTACAATACTTATTCATATACACAATATATTTAGGTTTAAAACAACTTAAGCATCTGTTTTGTACTCATATAAACATGTACACTGCCGTTCAAAAGTAATGATGCTGAAAATTCAGCTTTGGATCACAGGAATAAATGCCATTTTAAAATGGAAAACAGTTATTTTAAATAATAATATATTACAATATTACTTTTTTGTATTTTTATTCAAATAAATGCAATTAACTATTTACAGCAATTAATGAATACAATGAATACAATTCTAATAAATGTAATAGCATGCCAAGCATTTTGTCTGTGTCCTTTCTTTCATGTTGTCCTTGCATAGTCTCCACCATGATTTGCTGTGCTGCATGGGGATGCTCCAATCGCTCAGAGAAAGGTGTGCGAATGTATGGCTTCCCCGCTGACATGGAGAGGAGAAAAAAATGGTTGTCTCAAGTCAGCAGGAGCAATTTAAATATAAATACAAATTACAACAACAAAAAAATTTGTGAGGTAATTATATTTAAATGTATTTGCATTTTTTCACAAAGAACACCCCAATGGGAAAAGTATTTACTAAAAATAAGGAACGAGCAAAACCCAGGGAGCTGATATTCATAGTGAGGGTGCGGTCTTATTGCAGGGAGTCATCAGTGTTACCTATAACTGTGCCTTTAACCACCATGTGATATGTACAGTATGTGGGTAGACCAAAAAAAAGAGAGTTGTGTGTGGAAACTAAACTCAAGTCACTCTGCAGGCACATTTTGAGGCAAACCAATTTGTCATGAACAAAAATTTCAAGAGTAGGCTGAAACCAGATGCTATTCCAACCATCTTTGTGCATCGTCCTGTGGTCAAAAAGAGGAGGGCCCCTGCACCACGATACACCCCTAGACCTGTAAACACACAGCACATCACTGCTGATCACAGCTACAGTGTTACAGGTGACACATATATAATAATTACAAACTCGTGCTAATTGAAGTAATATTTCTAATTTTGAAGTGATGTGATATTTTCAATATTTAAAATTAGCAATACCATGTATTCTGCCTCTATCAGTTTCAAAGGTTGAGGAAAAAAGGGATGAGGACACTCAGAGAAGGGAAAGTGACATGGCTAGTGAGGAGAGACAGGGACAGGTGACACTACCCAGTCAGCCAGCAGCCAGTCAGTATACCAGTGAGCCATCAGCCAGTCAGCATACCAGTGAGCCATCAGCCAGTCAGCATACCAGTGAGCCATCAGCCAGTCAGCATACCAGTGAGCCATCAGCCAGTCAGCATACCAGTGAGCCATCAGCCAGTCAGCATACCAGTGAGCCATCAGCCAGTTACCTGGGTCTATTAAAAAAATTAAAGAGACAAGAAAAAATATCAAAAAATGCAAAGGCAGCACTAAGAAAGATAAAGAAGGAAAATGAAAAACAATTAAAATTAGGGACAAAATGTAAAGAATTTTTTTCAAAAGACCAAATGAAGGCAATAGGAAGACGAACCACAAAAGGGATGAAATGGAACAATGACACAATTAAGAAGGCATTAAAAATTCGCTTTGCAGCCGGTCCAACTGGTTACAAGACCCTACAGGAATTACAGATTCCTTTCCAGCAATCAGAACCCTGAAAAGAAGGATGGAATGTATTACATTTGAGCCTGGTGTGTTGACAGAGGTATTCGATTTTTTAAAACTGAAGGTAGATGGATTGGCAGACCTTGAAAGGGAGTGTGTGCTGTCCTTAGATGAAATGGCAATCACTCCAAGTGTGGAGCTGCACATGCTCACAGGCAAACTGTATGGTAATGTCACTTTACCAGGTCACAGAGGAGTAGCAACACATGCTTGTGTGTTTATGTTGGCTGGAAACACAACTCGGTGGAAACAAGTAGTGGCATATCATTACAGTGGTAATTCTACCAATGGAGCAGAGTACAGGCCAATAATTACAGAAATAATAGAGAGGGCAGCATCCATAGGGCTACATGTGCTTGATGTCACCACCGACATGGGTAGCCCTAACCAGGCCATGTGGAAATCCTTTGGGGTCGACCACACCAAAACATCTGTGCCACATCCAACAACACCAGACAGGCGTCTCTATTTCATGCCTGATGTCCCACATCTGGTAAAAAATCTAAAAAGTGCCCTTGTCCGTGGACAGGTGTTAACAATTCCACAGAATGTGGTAAACAAAGAGAACCTACCTTCCAACGAGGTTTCAGTGGTCCCTATTAAGGACTTATTGTCCTTTCAAGAAGGGATGGCATTAAAAGTAGCTCCCCATCTATCAGCTGCAGCCATCGAGCCAAGCCACTTTGAAAAATGAAGGTTGGTCCTGGTCTTAATGTATTTAGTAAGGCAACAAGTGCTGGGCTGAAATATATGGTGCAGCAAGAAAACCGCCTCTCTCCTACCTGACTACAGCGTGGTTCCTGGAGCAAGTGGATCATTGGTTTGATCTTATGTCGCCATCCAATTACAGCACTGAGCAGGGTCAAGATGGAGGAGTATGAAAAGGCCATCATCTTCCTACAGGATATCATCCATCTGTTCCATGGAATGAAGATAGGCCATAAGGGAGTTTGGAAGCCTGTTCAAAAGGGGTGATAATGGCAACAAAATCAGTTTTGGGCATACAGGAAGAGATGCTGACACGAGGACACAGGTTTGTGTTAACTTCAAGGTTCACACAAGACTGCCTTGAAAATACGTTCAGCTGTGTGAGGTCTAAAATCCTATACCAACTCCAGTGGAATTCCATCATGCTCTGAGGATTATATCTGTAGGGCAGTTCCTCACCACCATCAGGTCTGGGAACTACCAGGAAGATGACAGTAGCTTTTTGGCAGACTTCCTGGACACAGTGGAGAAAAATGTTACTCCATCAGTCAGAGTGGAACAGCTGATGGTAGAGAACAGAACAGCACCTGACCTCACAATAACTGAGAAATGTATTCTCCTCCATCTTGCAGGCTACATTGTCCACAAATTAATTAGATTTGCCAGCATCTGTGGAAAATGCAAAACTGCAACACAGCACACTGATGACAATCCTGTGGGAGATAACAGCATCTTAGTAAATTTAAAAGAGTTCAGGTCCCTCCCAAGAAGCCTATGACTTGACTCAACAAATTGAGAAACTATTTAGGACCAAGACTAGTTCCTACCTCATGGAGCTCCCCAATGCAGTGGATGTCTTGGAGAAAGAAGCTCAGTCACTCTCCAGCAGGCTTCCGACATGCTGTGAGGTACAAGAAAAAATCTCCAAGAGATTTATACGGCTGAGGTTGAGGATTGAGGCGAAAAAAATACGGAATGACAGAAAAAAACAACACTTAAACGATGGACATCTTGGAAGCAAGAGCCAATCTAAAAAGAGGAAAAGGACCAACATTAGCCAAGCTTCAACGTCCAACAACCAGCAAACAGCTTCAAACACATTAGTGGTTGTCATGGAAACACTCGGACTAACCGTTGCTCCAATAAGTACCAGCACCCAGCCATCACTGCTCCTCCACCTACCAGCACCCACCCAACATCACTGCTCCTCCACCTACCAGCACCCACCCAACATCACGTGCTCCTCCACCTACCAGCACCCAGCCATCACTGCTCCTCCACCTACCAGCACCCACACAACACTAATCCTCCACCTACCAGCACCCACCCAACATCACTGCTCCTCCACCTACCAGCACCCACCCAACACTAATCCTCCACCTAACAGCACCCACCCAACATCACTGCTCCTCCACCTACCAGCACCCACCCAACATCACTGCTCCTCCACCTACCAGCACCCAGCCATCACTGCTCCTCCACCTACCAGCACCCAGTGCATATTATTACAGTATGTTACTGATATACACTAACACGTTTAAGTATACAATATAGTAATAACACGTTTAAGTATACAATATAGTAATAAAATACATGTTAAGTATGATTACTTCTATAATACAGTAGTATTATATAATACAGTTCTGGTATATTCTGATATGTAAAAAATGTGAGGGAAAGCTCCTCTTGTCTCCACATGTCTCACTGAAACAACAAACATGACTGGGCAAGAATTTTCATACTGTGCTGAATCTGACACATGTCACCATATGACCATCATCCTAGAGTTACTAATCTCTTCCATCTTTATTTGACCCTCTAACTCTAGCACTCTCGTCTCTATTCTAATTCTATTTTATCTAATCTGTCTTCTATTTATTTAAAAAAAACACACACACACATTTGACCCTCTATCAATTGCATAATTATTCTCTAACTGCTAGCTTTTCTTGTAAAACTAACACTAAGTGGCTTTTTTCTATATTCTATAAACTCGTTTTCTTATCAAAAAAAAATACAATAAAAAAACCTTCCTACGTGTACTGCTTTAAGCTAAGCAGGACTTGTAATGGCACTTGCATGTTGTTGCTCTTTTGTTGGTTTCGATTGCTTCTATAATGTCATCATTTGTAAGTCGCTTTGGATAAAAGCTTCAGCTAAATGACTAAATGTAAATGTAATGTAAATGTTTACTGCTTTAAGCTAACCAGGACTTGTAATAGCACTTGCATGTTGTTGCTCTTTTGTTGGTTTTGATTGCTTCTATAATGTCCTCATTTGTAAGTCGCTTTGGATAAAAGCTTCAGCTAAATGACTAAATAAAAAAAAAGTGTTTTACTGAAGGTTTCTGGACGTTCTGGCCGCTTGTAAGGATCCTGCTGGTCTTTCAGGAGAAGTTCTTATAAACGGAGCTCCACAACCTCCAAACTACAAATGTCTGTCTGGATACGTAGTGTAGGTATAAACCACACAAACACTCATTTACTGCGTTTCCTTTCTTAGTAAAGTAGCAGCACATTCTCCTCAATGACATGTGATGTGAGGAATTACTAGGGTCTGGAGCACAAATGCTGAACTTACACTGAACTTTTCAGTGACATTTGACTCTAACAACTGACTTCTGCATTTAAAACAGGAAGCTGAACTCGTTATTCTGTAATTCATATCATGACTAAGGGCATTTTGGGTTTCCTGACTAAGATTAGAAGAGATGGACTGAAACCGTTCAGTAGTTTAGTTTGTTTTACTTCCATAAATAGAGTTTAATAGAGTTTGGTCTTGTGTTTACTTCAGGAGTCTGAATTCCTCCAGTGATTGTTTAATCGAATCTCAAATCACACCAGCTGTGTCCTGGGACACTCTGCTTCATCAAGGGCGTGTTCAGAAAGGGCTCTGTCATGGGTTAAACCAGCGTTTCTCAAACTGTGGGGCGCGCGCCAAACGGGAGGAAATTTTCCTTTTTATGCCTTATATGGTAACGTGAGATCAAATCTTCCGGAATCTGGAGCAAGACCACGCACTAGACTAGAGAGTGACTGCGCGGTGTGTGTGTGTTCAACACGTCATCTCAGTTTCATTTTTGTATTCATGGTTACAAATGAAATGTTTAACCATTTGAGCGGTATCCGGTTTGGTCCCATATATGGGATTTTTATTTCTGTGCTCCTGAGAGTACGGTCCCAGATATGGGATTTAGAATGGTCCAGTGACGTGACATAACTGCCAGATTCAAATTGTGCTTTTGCGCGTTGTTTGGCGCTGAGCCAGAGAGGGACGCGCTCAGCGCTGTCATATATCACAACTATGCATTGTTTTCAACCTAATAATGTTTATTTTAGGTTTTAGCCATTTAAATACACATAAGCACTTGTAAAAAAAATACATTTGGTGTTTGTAAATACACACTGATGTCTGTGGAAGCAGCAATAACAATCTATTCAAATATAATTTGACGACGTGTGTTATTCACATCAGACAAACATAGTGGAAGTAACTATAAAGTTTACTATATTCTTCTCGGAGTTCACCGGCCACTTTCTTGCATGTATTTCGGGAGAAACTGATGACAGACAGGACTCTCTGAACTGAGTCGCAAAGAAACATGGTGGCGCCCATCTCACGTTATAGATCAAGATTATTTATAAAGGTTTTTAAACGACCAAACACACTCACTTACACATTTTTGAGATTCGGAATATCAGATAGTTGATGACATGGTAAGCAAGTTTGTGAATATTTTGAAATAAAAAAAGAAAAAAGGAAATTAAGCCGATCTGTCATACAGTGTTATTGTGGCTGCGGTGTGTCAAGTGACAAATATGACGCGTCGCCATGGAAACATTAAGCGGGAATGTTATAAAATAACAGTCGCCTTGAAAAAAACAATAACAAAACATGGATAAATTTGTGACACGGACCTCAAAAGTTGTCGAGCCAGCGCCAGCAGAGAGACAAAATTGCCGAATGGATTTCTCTTCTTTTCTTTTTACAGATTGCAAAGTGGCACTTTTATATCTTTTCTATTTTTGAAATTAGTAAAAATTTTGACACAGCTGCACTTTTATTTTCTCAATTTTTTTTATTTCATGCCAGTTATTATGACACAGCTGCACTTTTATTTTCTTTATTTTTGAACTTTCTGTTATTTTATGTATATAGTTTGTATTTTAGATGCAACTTGTTACTCTGATACTACTTGGTAGTTCAATAAATTGGAACATGTTAAGCTTGTTGAGCATTTCATTAGCATTGTGTTGGGGCGATGGGGGCAGGTGGGGCTTTAAAATTCCCCCTTGTCTAAAGTGGGGAATGACCAAAAAAGTTTGAGAACCACTGGGTTAAACACATGAAATATCCTGAAATTCTTGTGTTTTTTGCAGGATGACGTGGTCATGGGGACGCTGACTGTTCGCGAGGATCTGCGTTTCTCAGCAGCTTTACGACTCCCGAAGTCAATCCGTCAGAGAGAAAAATATGAGAAGATTGAGAGACTCATTCAGGAGCTGGGATTGAGCAAAGTGGCCGATTCACGGGTAACAAACCAAACACACCTTCATCTGACTGACTACATGTGCAATCAACTCCAGCTAACAACTATCCACTGTTGTTTGTTCATGAAATTATCAGTAATAATCAGAAGGAGCTTTATTGCCAGGTATGTTAACACATACGAGTCAACTATAATTTTATCCCAAAAATATTGTTGAGCTACAGGAATGATAATGAAAGGGTTACTCTAGAACAGCAAGAGTGTGAAACAGACACACACACAGAGAAAGAGAAGGATATATACACACATTTATAAAAAATATATATTTTAATGATCTATAAGCATTTGTAAAATAATTATAAAACTATATTTAATGTACAATGTGTATCATCTGATTTGATTATGTATTTGTCATTCTAACTGATGGAAAGTGAGAAGATAAAGGATTAGGCTTAAAAATTGACTTCATCTATTGGACAACATTTGTATTACAGCCTTCTTCTGTCAGCTGAAATGTCTGATGTTTTTAATTTGTTGTCAGATTCCTGATCATCGGAAATTCATAAAAAAGCAAGTTTTCTCAGAATTACTTGTTCTCCATATGTAGAACATTTTGAGGCATTTGAACAATGCACTTTAAAGAAAAAGTACGATTTCGTTTTTTATCATTATTTTAATAAATTGCCATGGCAACACAATTCAAGAAATCCCCAAAACCTTCGCAATTTAGCATCTTCAATATTTTGGCATCATCTTAACAAAGCTTGGTGTGAATTGCGTGATTCTTCTAGGAAGAATAGGCAATAATGCACAGCCTGAATTAAAAAAATATCCACATTTATTTTACACAAAAGAAATCCACAAACCAAAATAGCTGATTACCTGTTGGTCGTAGCTAATGTTCCTGCTCGAAGAGAACAATAGATCAAAAGGTGGCGCCTCTAGAGCTCATGCTCTAAGTTTTTCCAGTGTCTAACTATCATTAATACTGAGTGATGAGTGTGTCGAGTTTCATGGCAACAGTATTTAAGATATCAAGAATCCCTTCACAGTAGGGCTGGGTGATAAAACGATAAAAATAATTATCGCAATATAAGTCTCCTTGATAAAAACGATAACAAAAGCTCGATAAATATTCAATATATAATGTTTATGCAGAAAAGCGGAGCGAAACAATGCTACTCATTTGAACCGTGTCACACGGACAGTTTATCCGCTCAGCTCGAAGTTCAAATGGCAGCGCAGTGGTTGCAAGCTCACTAGAGCAGATGCGTTTACTCACTGATGAGTCTCGGTCATGTGAGCTCTAACCAGCGCTGTGAGATCCAGAAGAACACAAATGACTCGTTGATTTAAACTAGTTTGAAGCCAGCTGAAACAGCACTGACAAACAGGAGAAACACTGTGCGCAACGGTACAGTCAATCTACAAATAGCCATTATATTTATCGAATTGCATTGTTGATGTAGACATGTATTAAATGTTTTAAAGGAGAAATTGAATATAATTGCAATATTTTTTGTGAATAAGCTAGCGTTTGTGCATTTATATTAAATGTATTTAGTAGGGCTGTAGTCAAGTCCACCTTTGTCGAGTCCAAGACAAGTCCAAGTCCAAAGAGGTTCGAGTCCGAGTCAAGTCCAAGTCCAAAGAGGTTCGAGACCGAATCAAGTCCGAGTCCAAAGAGGTTCGAGTCCAAGTCCAAATGAGACGGTCAAAACAGAGAAAGAAAAAAATCTTCTTCAAAACCACATACTTAATTATTGATAATTGATGTGATACGAGAGACGGCATATCTTCTATTCTAATATAATAATTTTGCATTATTGTTTGTAATGATCTAAAGCATGTGCAGCAACACTGTAGGATCAAATTAGGCTATTTTATTTCTCCTCCTGAGACCCAGCTATGGAGTTTTTGCCTCTGTAGTGGACATTCTGTTTTAGTGAATTTCTCCGAGACCTCACATGTCACAGTTATAAGCCTGGATGTCCTGCACAGAGCACATTCAGGGCTTCATAGAGATACTAAAGGTTTTTTAAACCCTCTCCTACGTCTTTAAAGATGGCAATATTTAATTTAGTGAAAAATTGTACATCCTTATGGAAATATGATTATATTCTGTAATGTCTTTTAAATCTGAATCATTTTCAGATTGTTTGTCATAAAGCAACATCTCAGGAAAATGTTATGGGTTTTCAAATTCAAATATAACTGCCTGTTATGAAACAGGACATCATTTCATACATGTTCAATGTAGAGGACACCAGGACTAAAAGCATGTTTATTATGCATTTTGGGAGACAACAATTGAATAGGGAAATACATTATATATCAGTTTGCTTATGAAATATCATATATTATTATGAAAATCTGGCCATGTATTACTCCCATTATGATTTTTTTTCAACATTCTGTCCCAACAGCAACACATTAATAAGCAAATTAGATACAGTGTATAGGTACACTGTGTTTAATGGGAAACCAGTTTATGGAATTTTTTACACACATATTGCATAAAACAAAATGGTATATCAAATAATTTAGTTATACATTTTAAAACATAGTTGAGAATCATCCTTAAACAAAGTTTAGTATAAAAATATCCTGAAACCTAAAAATGTATTTGGTAATTTAAAAAGAACTCCCATTGATTTTGCCGTTTTTATGTCTATTCATGCCATTTAATTTTAGTCCTTGTGTCCTCTACAGAGGACATATAATCAAATATGAATAAAAAAATGTTCTTATGGTCTAAACAATGTAATGACATGAAAACTTTTTCTCAGGAGGATATTTTAGGTTTTGCAATTTCACTTATTTTTGACCAATTCTCGATTTTGTAAGATTTTATCTAGTCAACTTGAACATGTAACTACAACATGAGCGGTTAATCATGTGCATCGACATGCGGTTGGATTGTTCTTTATCAAAGTGTCTAATTCTAGCGTTTGGTAATATTTCTATTCAAAATCACGATTCCTCGATTTATAAAATCTAATTGTGGCAAAACATTAAATGAATTAATCGATACAATCTGATAAATCTCCCAGCCATTGCCACAGTGTTTGCTTATTTTTACTTTATTTACGTTTTGTGTAATTTATTTTATTTTACATCCAGTTGTATTCCGTGCCTCCAGGCTTTATTAGTTTTGCTCTTATTCGTTCTTTTTCTTATTCATTTGGTGCCACGGCGTGGCGTTTTTTTTTACATTTAAACATTTTGCAAGTTTGTAATTTTATATTAGGCTTATAGCATGGTAATGGTGTATTTTTATTCGTTTTGTTAATTAAAGTCCCATGTTTATTGCAGAAAATGTGTCGTTGTAAGTTATAAGTGTAAGTGTCTTAATAAGCAATTGACCTGAAATGAAAGTGAAAGCAAAATGCGCACGGGCATTAATAAGGTATTTAAAAGCGAAGGAAAGTGAGAGGGAAAACTCCAACGAACTTTGTACAACCAAACTGTATTATGCAACTTGCGACAGCGTGTCTGTGGCCAAAATAAAGATAATTTATGCCTCCAGGCAGCGCGCACTCTCAGAGCCAGGCGCACACTCATATGACGCAGCTGTGCATTTAACAGGGGACCAATGACAATGCCCGTTCTAGATGGACCAATGACAATGCCCGTTCTAGATGGAGTTAAACCAATGGCAATTACGTTACCCATTTGCGGAACAAGCGAGTCTTTGTTTTGAAAGAGAAAAAAAAAGCATATATTGCTGGACTCGGTCGAGACCAACTTGAACATTTGTCGAGTCCAATGACCAAGTCCGAGACAAGTCCGAGTCCAAATACCAACGAGTCCAAGACAAGTCCGAGACGATAGAAAAACGTCTCGAGTCCGGACTCGAGTCCGAGACCAGACTCGAGTACTACAGCCCTAGTAAGAGACAACTCTGAGTCCAAATTATAGTAATAAAGTATTTATTCCCTTGCAAGAGAGATCCTCGTCACTAACACACATAGCTGTGAGTCAGTCAGGAGAGATAAGGAAAGGCAGTGCCGGTCTGTTTTATAGTTCCCCTTCAAGGCACTCCTTTCTGCCCTCCCTACAGGGAGGGATACCAGTTTGTTTACTGATTAATGGTTATACAGAAAAGGCAGGCAAATGCCCCCCTGACCCCCAGGCTATAAGAAGCAAATACCCCCATGATGACCCTTTAACCATCTGCTTTTCCTTGCCTCTCCCATAGTAAATCACACAAAGAATGCTTTTCTAACTACGAGTGAGAAAACATATAATGCATACATCTTGAATCTATGTTTCACTGTTTGATTAATACACATAAGTAAAAATTCCTTTACAACTCCTCTCTTTTTATCATTCTCTGATAACTGATTAATCAAACATTGTAATAATAATAGTAAAAATAATAATAAATACAAGTTCAAGCCATTAAATCACACTTGTACTCTTCATCTCTGATTTTCACATAAATGATCACTCTTCTTGAACCTGTGAAGTAAGCTTTTGAAAATTTGAAAAAATGCTTAGGCTGTTTTTGTTCGGACAGACCCTAAATGTTTTAGCAAGCAAAGTAAAGACTTTATTCTATAGCCGGGCTGAATGGACAGGCACTGCTGTTGCACTCTCGGCCTAAACCGAACCCTCAGTCACCATAGTATAAACAAGAAATAGTATAGTTCAAAGTAGGAAATAAACATATCAATTCATCACTGTTGAGTTACTTCTGTAATATAAAATGTAAATATTAAAAGTATGTAAAAAATCCCTCAGTTTCACCCCCTCTCCTTGTACGTCCTCTCGTACACGGATAACTGCTGCTTTTAACCTTCTTTACATACCAATCATTCTCAAGAAGAAAAATAGAAAAAAACCATCATAACTCAATTAACACATTTCACTGTAACTTCCGCTACTTGTGTCATCATATTGTTGGTCTGATCTCCTGTTGGTAACACCTTCAGACCTGTTGTGAAGTGTAATATTACCAAGCAAATTGTTACTGACAACAAAGTCATTATGCATGTGGTCTTAAACAGGCCACACATTCCTGGCACTCTGAATGGGTGCCACGGCCTTGGACGCTCCATTCTCTCAGTTAGTCTGAATCAAAGGTGCTGTTATGACCAGAGAATGTGAGAAAGTACTGTTTTTGAAGCACTAAGAGTCTTATCTGTTCTGTTGATTACGATGTCCACCCGTATGCCGGTTGCGCAATCAAAGTTGCCTCCTCCCCTCAGTCTCCTCCTTGCTGCTGATATCTGGTTCCGCCTAAACACACAGCTGCAATGCAAGGGGTTTTCAAACTGGATCTTAGCATTTATTGACACTGCTGAACCTCCTCCAGCGATTGCTCCGCCTCTGCAATGGGCGGCACCCTCCTGCAATGGTTTACGTGCACCCACGTAGCCCTCTCTGCGACCTTCACCGTGCGCGCCACCAGAAGCACCTGGAAAGGCCCAAGCCACCTTTTCGATTTCCAGCTCTTTCTCCTGTGATCACGAATCACCACGAAATCACCAGGTCTGACCTCGTGCAGGAATGTCTCAGCAACCTTACCCTTGGGCAGCTTTTACCTGCACAGAAATATTTGATAACAGACAAGACATTTCTTTGCAGTAATTCAACATGTCATTCTCACACACATCCGTTGATGGCAGCCTTTGTTTACCCCCTTCCATGCCCATGAATGGTGGCCTGCCAAACAAAATTTCAAATGGGCTCAGGTTTGTTTTCACTCTTTTTCTCATTCTCATGTACATCAGTACGATTGGGAGGGCTTTAAGCCAAGTCAGACCCGTCTCTTCACAGCATTTTGCTAATTTGTTCTTAATTGTCTGGTTCTGTCTCTCTACTGCCCCTCCTGATGAGGGCGCGTAGCTGCAGTGTGTTCTCATGTCAATTCCCAAGAACTGACCCACCTGCTTTATTGCATCATTGACAAAGTGTCTGCCATTGTCAGAACTGATTTTTCTTGAATTCCCATCTCGAACAATCTCGGTTAACAGGGCCTTTGCCACTGCTGCCGAATCTTGTTTCGAGGTTGGGAAGGCCTCAACCCATTTTGACCACATGTCAACCATCACCAGACAGTGTTTCTGTGTTTCTGTTTCCCACAAGGGGTTAATTCGATGAAATCCATCATTAGATATTCAAATGGGCCTGCCGGGGCTGGTTGAGATGCCAAGGGTGTTTTTATCCCTCTAGCCACATTGTGTGTGTTACAAGTGACACATCTTTTGCAAAAATTGTCAGCAAACACTGTAAACCCCTTTGTAAACCATTGTAAGCCCGGTGCCAAAATGTCTGGGCCCCCCTAGAGAGGAACTGTGGGCCTGGTGTCAGTAATCAACGGGAGCTATCTCTTGCATATAGCAGCAACATCCAGGACGCAGCACACTGGGGGGTTTCACACCCTGTGCTGACGGTCCGCACAATGGACCTGCTGCAGTCACCATTCCACCCTCCCCTCATCACCTAAAATTCACTGAAAAATCCATGCAATGTAATATGTACAAAAAAGTAACCATACATGTTTGATATCTTTTGAAATGTCTCAGTGCGTCTGGTAAAATGGTCTCATTCTCCCAATCATAATGAAAAGCTAAAAGAAGTTCTAAAGTATGAGAAGCGTAGCGTACAACTCAAAAGTGTGTCCTCCCCCTAATCTTCTATTCAAAACACCTCCTGTATGTAAATAAGCATTCCCTGCCACAGGATATCAGGAGCCATTTGGCTGCAAATTCTGAAGTCTAATTATAATAACAAGACCACCATTTGGTGAGTTTATTGAATTATCTGGGTATATAAGGAAAGGGGACACAAAGTTCTGGGCGTCAGTAAGTCGATTGCCCACACAGATCACTTGTGTGTAGTTTCAGTTCCAGGTATGGTCAGGCGTTAGTAAGCTGGTTGCCCACACAAGATCACTTGTGTGTAGTTTCATTTCCAGGAGTCTGTAGGCTGACTGCCCGCACAAATCGCTGTGTGTAGTTTCATTGCCAGGTAGTATTGTTAACTGATGATTCTATTCTTGTAACATTGGAGATTTGAATTATTGCTTCGATTACCTGGTTAATAAATTGTAACGTTTGATTCTATTCTGACTGCCTCTAAAGATTGCTTTCTCCCTATTAGAGTAGCGGATTCAGTATATTTCCGCAAGCCCGCGCCAGTTTTAGCGACGGCTAATATCCGCCTTTTCAAGTGTACTCGGATGCAGGGGCGGGTTAATTCCATTTAGGACGGCGAACGCCGCCTGGTCAAACTAAATTGGCACGCCCATACCTCTGACTTTTGATTTAATGTTACTTTAAACAAGGATTTGACCAATCCAAAGTTATTACGAGTGTTGTACGTTGACCTACTAACATATCTGATAATGGCCAAAAACCTTTACTGAAGTAAACAAACGAACTAAAGTTCTGAGGGGGCTCCAAGGGGTTATCCATGTCTATGATTGTGTACGTGTGCATTAACGGCAAATCTTAGATACATAACCATAATTACCTCTGATTGACGACCGGGCCTGACGAGATTGTGTCCGTGAGACCTGTGAAAAACAGGGCCTCTGAGCGATATAGTTTCCCTACATCTGAGCGGGTAAAGTATTAAACAGAGTTGAAAAGAATAATCAATCATTCGTTTTCATATTTTAATGATGCACAGATATCATTAAAACCTTTTCATTTATGGAGTCAGATGAAATAACGAGATAAAATATATAAGAAGAAGTGTTCCATTTTAATGTTCTTGTTGTGTCGTGAAAAGGAAAGACTGTAACACGCAAAGCCCTTCACCCGCGGAACGACTGCCGTCATTGGATCGTTCCAGCCGGGCCTTCTTACACCATAATTCCTTCATCTGCATTATCATACTCCCCTTTGACACATGATCCAACCCATGTGTCAACTTAGCATAATGCTGAAAGAAGTGTTTGGGTAAACAAGGAATGTCATCAACGCCCATCCACACACCCCCCTGGAGGCTGCAGCCAGACGACCTCCATTGTTGTTTTTCTGCTCCTGTGGAAAAAGTCTGCATACTTTGTAAACAAGGGAAATATCAGGGTTAGTCACAGATACCAAAGCACAAGTCGCTTTCTTTTGTCTCGCCGCTGCCTCGCTGCTGCTGGCCTGCTCTGGCGTTCCTGTGGAGATAAAACTTTATCGTTAGTGTGCGCTATGATTTACAGATCGCGACCTTGTCTGGTAAAAGAATGGCCTCCAAAAGCTCAGACACAAGCGATGCGTTTAATATCGGATGTCCGTCCGACTTCAAAAAATTTCTGTGCTTCCAAAGTGCGCCAAAGTCGTGCGTGACCCCAAAAGCATAACGCGAGTCTGTGTAAATTGTCACACATTTGTCTGCCATAAGTTTACACGCTTCTGTCAGAGCAACCAATTCAGCTCCCTGAGCCGAATAATTTGATGGCAATTTGCCAGACTTTACGACTTCAAATTCAGTGGTCACCGCGAAACCAACCTTATTCAAGCCTGTTTGTGGATCTTTGGACGCCGACCCATCCACAAAGAGGACATTGTCACAGTTCTCTAAAGGTGTGTCCAACAGGTCTGGACGTGGTGTACACACCTGTTCCAACACTGATAGACAGCAATGGTGTTCCTCCCCATCCTCCTCTGTAGGGAGAAGTGTGGCAGGATTCAAAGTTGTGCATCTTTTCACTGTTACATTTGGCATGTCAAGCAAAATCGTGTGATACCTCAGCCATCGGGCTGTTGATAAATGTGACGTTCTCTGTTCTTGCAAAATCATGGAGACCGCGTGTGGGACCATCAAAGTCAAATCAGAATACCCCAATAATCACCCCACAATACCCCACAAATTCCCTTGAAGCCAGTACAGCCAGCTCCGCAGCCGCCACCGCATCAAGCTTTGTTGAAAAATATGCGACTGGTCTTAATCTGTCCCCATGGGTTTGCAAGAGCACTGAACTCATAAATCCATGTTTTTCGTCTACCATCTGTGTAAAAGGCTTTTCAAGCACAGGGAGGCCCAACGTTGGAGCCTGAGCCAGTTGCAGTTTCATGTTTGCAAACGCCTCCTGTGCTTCTGTGGGCCAATAAATCTTGTCACATGACCTCAGCCCTTTCCCTGTTGTCAGGGCTCTCAAGGGCTTTTCAAGAAATGCATAATTTGGAATAAACGTTCGACAATATGCACACATTCCCAAGAATGATAACAATTGTTTCTTTGTTATTGGTCTTGGTACATCTTTGATAGCCTGTATTCGTTTCTCAGAGATAGCTTTACTGTTTGGTGTTATAGTGTGACCCAAAAAAGTTATTTCCTGCTTCACAAATTGTAGCTTTGTCAGACTGACCTTGTGACCCTCTCTCGCCAGGTGGTTCAAGAGAGTCACAGTGTCAGCCACGCACGTAACCTCATCTCGTGCACAAATCAATAAATCATCTACATACTGCAATAGCGCCGTTCCACTCGATAGAATTAACGGTTCAAGGCTCCGTCTGAGCGCTTCATTGTAAATCGTCGGAGACTCGCAATAACCCTGACACAACCTGGTAAACGTGTACCCTTTGTTGTCAAAATCAAACGCAAACCAAAACTGACTTTTTTCTTCCACTGGGACGCTAAAGAAAGCGTTGGCCAAATCAACCACAGTGAAATACATTGCATTTTGCGGAATTTGTGACAAAATTGTGTACGGATTAGGTACGCGAGCAGCTCTCGCAATAACGGCTGAGTTTACAGCCTGCAGATCCTGAACGAATCGCCACGTGACCGGTTCGCTTGTGTTAGATGCTATTTTCTTCACAAACAGGCCTAAAGCGGCCCATGTCTGCTCGGTGGCCTTGGTCACTGATAAGTGTGGCGCAGACTTCCCCGTTATCAAAAACAGCTGCATTGGTTTTTCCGACAGGCAAGCTGAAAGCGCACACACATTTTCATTCCAGAAAATCTTATCAAACCTTATTTTCTCATTTTCTGCCCCGTTAAACCACTCTTCCTCATATTGTGATTCACGCTCAATTACAACATGTGACGTGCAATGCAATCCGTCGGGCAACATACTTTCTGTGTTAGCTGATACTGTTCGATCTTTTGCCAATTTCAAAATCATTTGTGCCCAATCAGAATCCTTTATCTGCCACTCGTATGCCCACTGTGGCTCAAATTTTGCACAACTCATCTGCTGTTCTTCTTCAATAGATCCCAAACGGGCCAGCAGTGAGTTTCAGATTTAATTTACACATTAGATCCCTGGCCATTAACGGAACCGGACAGGTTTCAGAGCACAAAGACGCATGTTTCAATGCCCTGCCCCCCTCCGTCTCACATTTCAACGGCACAGTATAGTTTTCTGAAATTATATGCCCTGATGCTGAAGTGCTTTCAAACACTAAATCCGTCATTCTTGGTTCACATGGCAAGTCACATGGTCTTATGGTGGATCGAGCTCCCCTCGAATCAACCATAAAGTCTATCATTGTCCCGTCAACTAACATGGGATATCTCGGTAGCCTTAAAAACCCTAAACTTTTGTACATTCTCAGACATTCATCAGTAACAGCATTATTCAAAACTTCCGCAGTCACACATAAAGGGTTGCAAGCACGTTCTTCATTGCAGATAGCATTATTCAAAACTTCAACAATCACACATAAAGGGTTGCAAGCATGTTCTTCATTGCAGATAGCATTATTCAAAACTTCAACAATCACACATAAAGGGTTGCAAGCATGTTCTTCATTGCAGATAGCAGTATTTGAATCAGTGTATATGAGCGTGTTGTGTGTGTGTGTCAATACATTTTTACTTCCCTTTTTCGTAGCTGGCTGAATGCCTGTCACCCGCCCTCTCCTCTCCTGTTCTCCGTTCCTCTCGTTTCAATCCGCCTTCCGCGCCTCTGGACATTCCTGTGCCCAGTGTCCGTGGTTCTTGCACAACCTGCACTTCGTGCAGCTAAAAAGGTCATGTTCACCACTCGCACACAGTCCATATTTGTGCTGTCTGTGCTGCCTGCGCTGCTTGCGCTGCTCGTGCTGCTTTAATCTGTACAACAGCCAGCTGCATCTCTCTCTCCCCCTCTGTCACTTGCGCTGCTCGTGTTTGTGCGTCCTGCTGCGGTTGTCTTGACGGAGAACAGTCGAGGTCGGGGTCAAATTTCAATGCATCCAGCTGAGCCATTGGGTAGATGTGTGTTTTGTACTCTGGCGGTGCCGACCTCACCGTATTTTCATGTGGGAAACACAAACATACTGTGAGTTAATCGGTTCTGGTGGTGCAGACACACATACAGATAGACTTTCACACTTTTCATTTTTCCTTCCTGCTAACTCTTTCTGCACTTGCTTTCTTTCTCTTTTATCTACTTCCTTGAGCCAACAATCTACTGTTTGTTCACATTTTTTACATACATGTTTAACACATTTGCAACAACAACCTGGTTGTTTGTCGCTACTTTGTTCAACTGAGTCCCTCACCACTTTCAGTCTTGTGAGGCTCAATGTTCCCTCTTCGGGAAAATCATGATGCTTGATGAATTTTTCAATATCTTGCATACATTTCTGACCATAATATTTTTTCATTTGGTAGTACACCGGTGTAACATATTTCACAAGCTTGCTCTGAGACTTCCCCATACTGGCTGTTTTCTGCTCTCTGTGGATTTACTCACGCGCGTCTCTTTAATCTGCTAGACGTCTCCAGCAGATCCGATTTTCTCTTATCCCGCAATCGGATCGGGTTCCACAATCAGTGCCCTCTTAATTGTGATTTACCAAAATCTTTCGATTTTTAGCTAACCCCAATTAACCTCGGTAACTGTTTGAAACCTATCTTGATCCGTACAGATCTCAAGTTAATCTCAGGTTGCCTATCTGGACGTTCGTGCCCAGATTACTCTACCACAGAAACAGTTTTCAGCCAATATGGTTCAATTTCACTCTTTCCCCCCTAATTAAACTGAATTTAATTGACTCTTACCAGAGATGTCGTTTTGTGCCACCTGGGTTCTTTTTGATTCCAGTGGTCGATCCCTCCGGTCCCAACAGCGGAAACGGTCCCTCGTCTCTGAATCTTTTTGCGAGGTAGGGTTGGAACTTTCAGCTCCAAGGTGATCAGCCTCCGTCCGCTGTCAGGTCCAGAAGTCACGTCCAAGGAATCCCACTTTCTGACACCAAATTGTTGTGGCAATTTCTTCCATACAAACATCATCACTGAGTAAGAGACAACTCTGAGTCCAAATTATAGTAATAAAGTATTTATTCCCTTGCAAGAGAGATCCTCGTCACTAACACACATAGCTGTGAGTCAGTCAGGAGAGATAAGGAAAGGCAGTGCCGGTCTGTTTTATAGTTCCCCTTCAAGGCCCTCCTTTCTGCCCTCCCTACAGGGAGGGATACCAGTTTGTTTACCGATTAATGGTTATACAGAAAAGGCAGGCAAATGCCCCCCTGACCCCCAGGCTATAAGAAGCAAATGCCCCCATGATGACCCTTTAACCATCTGCTTTTCCTTGCCTCTCCCATAGTAAATCACACAAAGAATGCTTTTCTAACTACGAGTGAGAAAACATATAATGCATACATCTTGAATCTATGTTTCACTGTTTGATTAATACACATAAGTAAAAATTCCTTTACACGCCTTTTTTTCAGACGGTAAGCAAGTAGACACCTAAAAAGTAGTGTCATGGTCAAAAATACAGCGGAAATTTTTGAATAAATGTGAAAAAATATCACGTTTAAATGGCTCAGTATTATAGCAAGGTTTCTAGCATGATACCCTGAAAATAGGCTGAATAATGAACTGCTGGAGTCACAGACCAAGGAGTTCCCGCACTTCCCACTCCATTGATAAGCCTCTATTCATTCGTTGATGGCCTGGCCTGTTTGTTTTTACGATCTGATCCGCGACTGAACGGATTTAAGTTGACACATTGATTTGAATGGAAACCTATCTGATCCGGTGCCGTGGATTCGAAAGCTTAATTCTGGTGGGGGAAAAACTTTTAAAAGGGGTCCATTTACTCTGTCATCAGTGTGTGCAGTTATTTTTTCCGACTCCAACCGTGTGTGTGTGTGTGAGAGAGAGAGATATATTGACTGATGTTTTTAAAATTCACTTGGCACTTAACAGGCTTGGTAAAGTCAAAGCAAATAACACTCGCACCAATAAAAACAGAATATTAAATGCATCAAATTAAAATGATCATTAGGGTCAGTCATTGTTCTTCTAGTACAATAATAGTATCTGGTCATAATGCAGGCTGCACAGAGAGAGGGAGAGTGACAGACATGATGGAGGGAGACAAACAGAGACCTGATCAGAAGATGCACAGGTAAAGCATTGCAATATGAGCCTCTAAACAACATAATAACATTATTTTTAACCACGTCATCAGTAAACTAGTAATAAGAGCACAATATACAAATTTAAATGACCTTTTAGGTCCGTCATTATTCTTCAAGAACAATAAAGGTATATGGTCATAATGCAGGCAGCACAGAGAGAGGGTCAGTAACTGTGTATGTGTGTGTGTGTGTGTGTGGGGGGGGGGGTAGGCATAGTGTAGTTGTAAGTTTGATTTCATGATTGATATGATTTAATTCACATGAAACACACAATATTTAAACCAAAATGCTTTAGGTATGTAAGTTTTCCTCATTGGAAGCCATCCTATTTGCTGCTATGTCAGAGAAATTGCAGACTGTTCTTTCAATGTTAATTTAAATGGTCAATGTATTCCTCAAAACTATGTTCTAGATGAGCAAATCTTTATCAATATATGAACATTGTGAATTGTGGGAAATGCACTTAAAAAAATATATCTGGGGAAGGGCTCACATTTGGACCCCCCCTCCAATATCTATACCATGGTTACGCCCTTGCCGTCACACCCTGCTTGTACTACGACTGAACAGCAATGGAGGAGTTCATATTGCTTGTCTCTGAGTATTTATGTCTTTACCAGATGGAATTGCCGGAGTACAATAATATTGTTATGAAAAATAATGCTGGGAGAAACATTTCATTTGCGCGCCTGCCATATTACTTCAGCGGATATTCCATATCAGCAGCTGCCTAGAAAATACGCTGCCCTCTCAAGCGCTCACACCTGGGTGTTTTCGCTGGCTTTGGTGGAAACGTGGCCTGGTTGTTGTTACTTGCAGCTACATATACAGCCTGTGTTTTTTTTTTATCAAGTACTTTTTTATTTAAAAGTGAAATAAAAACTGTACTGTGCTTAAAGATTAAATGAAAATGTATTGTAGCTACTTAAAAACTAAGTTACTGTACTTAAATGTTAAGTATGATACATTTTCATTTAATCTTTAAGTACAGTTTTTTTAATATTTAAGTACAGTACAGTTTTTATTTCACTTTTAGGTACAATATATTTTAATTTAATAATTACGTTTTTTATTTACGTGGAAGTAAGCACAGTGCAGTGTTCATGTTCAAACTGTGTATTTACTATATTTTAAGAGGCTGACAATAATAAATATCCTTATAAGGATTAAAACTGACTCTTTTTTTTTTTTTTTTTACTGTGTATAGTGCTACTGAATGTGAAAGTGACGTGACATACTCGGAATTTGTGCTCTGTATTTAACCCATCCAAAGTGCACACACACACAGCAGTGAACACACACCCGGAGCAGTGGGCAGCCGTTTATACTGCATTTTAATGTTGGTCATAATGGTGGTACTTGGAAAGCCAAATATTTTCTGAGGTGGTACTTGGTGTAAAAAGTTTGAGAACCACTGATCTAACCCATTGTACTGTATAAGTTGACTGAGGTATGTTTACTGTCGTTCAAGCCACTATAAAAATAATTATAATAAGTCAATTTGTGTGGTGCAAGGTTTATGCAAACAAGAAATAAAGGCCTACATAACCCTTTGACATCCTCTTATAGCAGGAAATCATATTTCAGATGTAAGCCAGTAAGGGCTGTAGCTTTTAGCATACTTGGTAGAGCGCCCGTCTCCAGCGTCCGTCACCCGATACCCGCTCGGAACACGAACGAGTTGGGGTGGTGTGGACCCGGGATTGGGTGTTACACAGAGAATATAGATCATGTTTACTAAACCATATTTATGCCTTTTTATGCTCTTAAATTATGGGCTATGAAAAACATTTATTAATGAGTCATACATCATTTTTGAAAGATATTTCTAATCTATAAATTGCAACAAACTTGTAATTAACACTTAAATTTAACATTTTGAGTTATTCTTAGACATTTGAAATAATGAAGTAAGTAACTAGTAAGTAGCAAAGTAACTACTTGAGCACTAGTTAAAGCCCAAATTATGCAAAATAACGAATTGAGTTTAAATCATTTGCTGACAGCTTGGTCCCCCCCCAGTTAAAAAATCCTATCTGCGCCCCTGCGTATGTTGCTGGGGTATTGTCATGACTGCCTTATGCCCTTTTTGTGACATTGCTTTGGTGTTTCCATTTGTCTGATATAAAACCCTATAAAGTGCTAACTGCATGTCACATGTTAGTGTAACTAGTTCACAAACATTTTCTCAACTCTTCCTTTTCGCTTTTCGTGTAATTTAATAATGTGATTAACATAAGGCATTCAGTAGACATTAAAATGTCACATTTTTCTTTTATCAATAGGACTATGTTCTGTCTCTCATCTGGGCAACACAAACACACACACACACACACACACACACACACACACACACACACACACACACACTGTATTATTGTGTAAATGGCAGTTAAAAATCTGAGAAATGTTTACCCTTATCACAATGTCATCACGAACAAAGTTCAAAACTCAGAAGAATGACTGGTTAAGACAATTTGACCATTGAAATTAAGAAAGCACATAGCATCCCTTGCATAGTGTGATTTTAAATAATATAGTGTGATATTAATTCAGAATGTTTCTATGGGTAGCCTATATTATACATAAATAACTTTCTCTTTTTGTTGTCTTTTTTTCTCAGACAACATTGTTTCTAATAAAAATAAATGCCCCAACTGCCCCCAGGTCATGCCCTGTGCCACTAAGGTTTGTAAGGCCTGTGGGGCAGAGCAGCCCAAGAAGGCTTGTTTGATGAAGAGGCTGCAGGCCCTTGATATGAAGAAGGGGGAGTGGCTTGGCAATCTTAAAAAAACACAATGAGGCAGCCATGCAGGATGAAGCCATCATTTTGGTGTGTACAATTAACACTACCTTTTTTAATAGGGTCGCCACATTTACCAGTCCTGATTGAGGGACTTTTTTGCTTTTATTTTTATTTTTGAAAAGAGGGATTTAAACCAGATTTCTGAAATATAGGGTTTACCGACCTCTAAACAGAGTTTAAACACCAAATGCAACTTGAAGGTTCTCTTTCACACAGTTAAAGCTTAGTGCAGGCGTTAAAATTAAAAACTGTCCAAGTTGCGGGCCAGGTAAATCTTTATTGAAAAATATACTTAAATTGAGCATGTGATTCCCCCTTTCAGTAGTATGTGATGAATTTAATGTAGTCATGGCATTCATGTAATATTAATAAGCAATTTAGGTACTACTGTTAAAAGTGGAGTTTAACTTTAAACACAGATTCTTCAGAATAGAATAGAATGCCTTTTATTGTTATTATACACATGTACAATGAGATTGAAGCAACTCCTTTTCCAGTGTCAACATGTACGTAAGAGAAATGTAACAACAAGGAATAAAATAAGTATTGCAAAAGAGGGGGGGGGGGTGTAAGGTGCACAGTTCTGAGAAGCTGTATACTTTAAAATAGAAAGATAAATATGGTTTGTATACTGTGTGATTTTGATTGTATCAGAAGTATTAAGTATTAAATATTAAGTATTAAATATTGAACAGTAATGAAATTGCACAGAATATCAGTGTTATCAAAAGTATTAAATGTTAAATATTGCACAGTAGGTGGGCAGAAGAAAGTCCGGGGATCGGGGGGTAAGTGTGGAGTCAGTGCCTGTGAGAGTTCAAATTGGTTATGGCTTTTGGGAACAGGCCAGCAGATTTAACCATTAAGGTCACTGACTGTTAACTTGAAAGGCATATTAATGAACTATGTACCCGTTGCCAAAAAATCACTCTCCAGAACATTCTCATTCATGGTTCCATGCTGGTGGAATGATCTCCCCACCATCATCCGGAATGCAGAATCCCTGACAACATTCAAAAGACAACCGAAAATTATTTTATTTCATGAGCACTTAACCTTGTAAAAAAAAACATACAGTATGAATAGGTTCACCAAAGTAAAGAACACAGCTATATTGTGTATTTGACTAAATCCTGTATCCTAGATGTCCCACCTTCCTCCTCGTAGAAGTAATCCTGTTATGTATTTGCAATGTATTGAAATGCATTGATTTTCAGTGTAAACCTATTCATTTGGGGTGGTAAATATGAAAGATGGATGGAAAAAATATATACATCTACAGGGCTCAACATTAATGATTGCCCTTGGCTACCAAATTCATACAAGTGGCAACCAGATTTTGACTTTTAACCACTTTTAAAATTTAACGTTGAGTCCTGATCTGTTAATAATTCTAACATCAAATTCAAGCCAGAGATTATTTTTCATACACAGTAAATTTGACAAAATAGAAAATTCACTTTTGAGGATGACTCAGTAATTTTGCTTTTGCTGGTTATAAGTGCATTCAAATTCTGTCAATATGATCAGAGGAACTTAGTATAATATGACATGTAATAATGTGCAGTTTTTTGTCAATGTTTGGTCTTACAACAAATTTCAAGTCTTGCCTCAAACTGAATTTATACTTAGGTTTTTTGATAACATACATTTTTTATCCTTTACAAATAAATGTCTTTGCAGCTTGAGAAGCTACATGCAATGGGCTACAAGCCACTCCTCCTCCTTCAGAAGGAAGGCAATGGCAAGAAACCTAAAATAACTTCCCTCACCCCAAGATGCGAACTGGACCCACTGGCTACACAACACCTCAGCAAAATAACAGCATTTTATGAGTTGGTTTGTGCAGGTGAGATATACAGTATATATTTGTTTCAGTCGCCATACAGTGTACAGTTGATTGTCAATCCTTCCCTATTTTTTCAGCACTTATCAAATATTTATAGTTTATACAACAAATAACAACCTTATTACATTTCAACGTTGTGGAATGTTGGTTACATGGACGAGACATTCGTGGCAAACAAGACACTGTCCACAGAAGGTAGAACTACTTTTTGTTGCTGAGAAACTAAGTCGAAAAATAAATAAATAAACAATACTCTGGTGTTTTAAGGTTATAATTCCAGCCATGTTCAATACATAGCCTTGTTAATATAGGTTATCAAGTGTAGTCTGAAAATTTGGTAAAACAGTTGGGTTTTCTTTAGATGCCAGTTCGATATTTGGTGTATGTTGTACCAAGTTTCCCTGTTTCCCCCATTGTTTCGCCTTTAGCTATTCACGCCTTAAACAAAATCATGTAAACTTGCATCCAGTGTGAAAAATAGCCTATAGCCCATTTTTTGCCTGTGTTTCAGAAATATGTAAATGCATACAAGCTAAGAAATATAGTCTTAAAATTCTTGTGTGCGGGAATGTCAAATAATCTGCCTGTTTGAATTTTATAATACATTATAGTTCAGCCTTATTCCTACTTTTTTTTCTAATCAAATTTGAACAGGTTGGAAGGCGAGTGAGGACACTGTCCTCACCCTGACCCTCACCCCCTGTGACGAGCAGGGCACCTCAGGGGAGGCGGGTCCAGAAATCCTTGTGCAGGAGGCGGGGCCGGAAGGCCTCATGGAGGAGGCGGAGCTGGAAGGCCCAGCTGTGGAGACTGAAGGCCTTGTGGAGGAGGTGGGGCTGGAAGGCCCCGGTGTAGAGGCTGAAGGCCTCGTGGAGAAGGCGGGGCTGGAAGGCCTCGTGGAGGAGGCGGGGCTGGAAAGCCCCGGTATAGAGGCTGAAGGCCTCGTGGACGAGGCGGGGCTGGAAGGCCCCGCTGTGGAGAATGAAGGCCTTGTGGAGGAGGCGGGGCTGGAAGGCCCCGCTGTGGAGACGGCAGGCCTTTTGGAGAAGGCGGGGCTGGAAAGCCCTGCTGTTGAGGCTGAAGGCCTCGTGGAGGAGGCGTGTGAAATACATCTACCTAAAAAAGGTAACTCTTACAGCAAACTTTTAAAGCTCTTAAAGCAAACGCTGTGTTTTGGTTAATTCGCTCACTTGCTGTCTACCAGAGAGTTAGATTAGGGAGGGACATATAATTTTTTTGTATTTGCATGCAACATCCCAGTTCGACATATCCCCCTATTAGCCTAATTCAATTGAAGTCGGAGGGGCCGACTAGCATGTAAGCTAAAGGCTAGTTGTCTCCAACTGAAATCATTAGCTTAGCTTGGCCCAAGTACTCCTGTGATTTGGCCGAGGTAAGCTAATGATGTCAGTTGTTACAATGGAGGTTATTGCACACATAAGAAAGAGTAGGGTATGTACTGTATCCAACAACTTTTTCAGCAATTTTGCTGGGCAACTTCTCAACTGATCAAAAAAAAAACAATAAAGTAAGTTTAAATAACTTAATACATTTGCATTCAGACTTGATATTTGATCACTTTGATGTGAATGCTTGACCTGAATATGTTAATGATGTTGTTGTGTTCGTAATCTGAGTTTTGATGCCTTCAGATTGCTCCTACCACACAGGCCTAGGTGTTTATCCAATTAGGAGTGCTCTGAAAGAAAGAGTGAGAAAGGTAAGACATGCATAACAGAACACCATACTACTCTATTTACGTCAAACTAAAGTCAAGATGTTAAGTTAAAATACCTGTCAATCACAGAAGTAAAGCTGGCAAATAGTCAAACAATGTACATTTTGTATACAGTATATACTACAGTCTCTTGACAAAAATACTTTAAATATCATGGTAAAACAGGAAACAGGAAACATGGTGGCTGTTACCAAAGCCTGATGCAAAAAATATGTAAGCATGTATTGTTGTTCCTGTCATAGGGCCAAACAGAATTGCTGATTGACTGGGAGCCTTGTGCAGCATGGTGTTTTCTACTATATGACAAATACAGAAATAAGATTGCTCTGACTCTCTATTTCACTCTCACTCTCACACACGTTTTGAAGTCAATCGCGTTTACCTAGACCTGTTTTGAAGAATGTGCAAATGTGTTTGAAGTTAACATTCCCAATCGAATAATTGAAATATCACATGCAACTTAATTGTCTCCCTTCTGTTTTCAGTGGGAAACAGTGGACTCCTACTTGGGAGCCCAAGGAGTCATTTGTTTAAGTTAATTCATTTAGTAATATATGTTGTTTTATTTTTTTATTGTACATTCAATAAAGTTTTTTTATAGTAATTTTGTGATATTTCTATACAAAGTAAATTGTTGTTTACAAGCCCTGTGTTGAAGATGGTAGATGTTCAACATTTCCTGCCATTTCAGAACTGGATAATTCAAGAATGCCTAACTCCATACAGAAATATGTTCTTCTTTTGATATGTGGTTTATCAAGAGGTTAGTAAATTATTCAACCGAACAAAATGCGTGCACAAATGGAAGCAGGACTCTGTACAGCTGTAAGTCAGATGCAATTTATTGTAAATTTAAAAAAAATCCCTCACGAATGACAGTGTTAATAATTTAAAATGAATGTGCAATATCCATAATGGTCATCACAAACACATGTTTCCATCTGTAATATGCATGGCAGTTTCCAACCTGCCAGTTTCCAACATTCATACAATAGAAGGTGATGTAGTGTGATTATTTACAATATTTGTTAATTTAGGATTGGTTTGGGGGGTTGTGTGTGTGTGTGATTGATTTAGCTGAAACTTGTTATTCTTGGTGGTTTAAATTGCCTTACATCTGTCCCTTTTACTGATGTTTTACCAGTCACAGCTCACATAGGCTGATGTGGTCCCACTCCATTATTTGGTTGCAGTTCCAGCAGTGGTCCCTGGTAAGGTAGATAAGTAAGTGTTGTACTGTTTTGGACATCCTCAATTTTTTACTTTACCAACTTCTGTACACCCACTGGAAAATATCAGCTGAGCATTACATATTTGCCCCCCCCTACCAGAAACAAGCTGAAGAAGCCGGTCTTTGTCGTGCCCCACTTCCCTGTAGTAGTCCCACTCCACTGTTTGGTCATTGATCCTTGGTAAGTACATCTTTCACTTTCATTTCACAGCCACACGATATGCCTGTGAATGACTGTAGTAATTTAATAAGTAAGGGATAATGTGCAGAACACCAGTCATTATATTGAAAATAACTCCCTACAAGGCGAACAGGTCTTGCTTCATCCTGAAGGGACTTATTTCCCAATAATGACCGGCATTTTGGGCATAAATCTGTTTTTTCAATTTGATTTTTAGGCTCTCCTGTTATATTGTGGTGGTGAGACTGTAGAAGGACCCAAAAAGAAGACCCAAGACGATGAGAATGTTCCAGTGGACAATGGTGGTGGTGGTGGTGCTGCTGCTTTTACCTCATGCCGCTTTTTGGCTGTCCAGTCAAACAGCCTGTTAAGCCTAAACACAATCCCCACCCCCCACACACACTCCTTTTTTTCCACCTTTCATCTGCTTGCATCCCTGCAGTTTCCATTAAATGTATATTAAATAAATTGTTTGCAAAATATTGAGATATTTTTGTCACTTTCATACATATATGCATAAAGAAGACAATAATTGTGATACTTTTGTCACTTTCATATAGACGACAACATTCAACAAAGTACAAATTAATTAAAAGAAGCAAACAATGTCTGTAATTGAAATTAGTATGCATTACATTAATAAACATGGAATAGTTTTTAAATTTAGTACGTTAACAGTGTTTTATTGTTAAAGGTAGTTGTGCAGTTTGTGATCTGAGTTGATTTGATGGGTGTTGATGTTTACAGTCAAATAGAGTATGCCCACTACTCCGGTGTGCCCCAATGTGTGTGGAGTGGACACTCTTCCTCTGACTGAATGTTCATGTATTGATAATCCATAGCATAAGTAACAATAACAATTATTTCCTTCTAACAATGACTCAATGCGTAATTGGGTGATAACAATCTCATGATTCTTATGCATTATAATTTAATGCATATTAAATTATAAGTTTCTGTAGTTTCATGCCACCTATTCATTGTTCTTTAGCCAAGCTGTACAGGGTGTTGCCTAGCAACAGGGGTCAGAAGTACACATTTTTGATATATTTTGTATAATTACACTGTTTTTATTGTTTGTCATTGTATGCTGTGGTTCATATAACATGTTGGTACATGAGATGGACCAATAACAGATATAATAATTATAAACCATATCTTAAGTAATTAGGATAACACACTTCAGAAAGATCTGACCAGTGTTTCAAGGATTCAAGCCCTTTTGCATGTGCCATTTTTATACCTTTGGTGGGCTCTACTGAGATAACCTGGAGTCCAGGGGCAGTAAAATTTCCTCAGATGCTTCCTTCTATCTGGTTAAATAACATATGTCATTTTATTGCCACACACACACACACCAGGCATATCATATGCAGAGATACAGTACAATTTCGTGAGCATGTCATGAACAATAATCATGACCATAAAACATAAAGATATGTGCAATTTTGGCAAAATAAATTCAGATGTATATGTTTTGCTAAAATATATCCAGGTTCATAGCTGACCTGCTTTGGCAAGTCAAGGGCCCAGACATCCTCGGATCATAAGACAGCATGTGGGAAGTAATTTTCGGGACAGACCAGTTCCTAAATAATTCTCCAACCATTGACAGAACATTTACAGGCTATAGGCTTTTAGAAAAATATATGGTTTTGGTGGTTGAATCAGCTGTCCCTCATTGGTAAATAGGCCAAAATGTACCACCTGTAAAGTTGATTCCTCAATCTACAATATGGGGCTATGTAAACTGTAACCCATATGCTAAAAGCCTGTGCATGTCAATTCATATGAATTAAGACATGTTCCATCTTCCTGCTTACTTCGGTGCTTCATACTGCATACAAAGCCCCATATTCTATATTGATGAACTAACTGTCCAATGCATCAATCTCATCCATGCCCTCATCACCTCCAGACTGGACTACTGCAACAGTACAGGTGCATCTAAATAAATTAGAATGTCGTGGAAAAGTTCATTTATTTCAGTAATTCAACTCAAATTGTGAAACTCGTGTATTAAATAAATTCAATGCACACAGACTGAAGTAGTTTAAGTCTTTGGTTCTTTTAATTGTGATGATTTAGGCTCACATTAAAGAAAAACCCACCAATTCACTATCTCAACAAATTAGAATACTTCATAAGACCAATAAAAAAAAACATTTTTAGTGAATTGTTGGCCTTCTGGAAAGTATGTTCATTTACTCTATATGCACTCAATACTTGGTAGAGGCTCATTTTGATTTAATTACTGCCTCAATTCGGCGATAGGTTATCAGTTTGTGGCACTGCTGAGGTGGTATGGAAGCCCAGGTTGCTTTGATAGCGGCCTTCAGGTCATCTGCATTGTTGGGTCTGGTGTCTCTCATCTTCCTCTTGACAATATCCATAGATTCTCTACGGGGTTCAGGTCAGGCGAGTTTGCTGGCCAATCAAGCACAGTAACACCATGGTCATTGAACCAGCTTTTGATACCTTTGGCAGTGTGGGCAGGTGCCAAGTCCTGCTGGAAAAGGAAATCAGCCTCTTCATAAAGCTTGTCAGCAGAAGGAAGCATGAAGTGCTCTAAAATGTCCTGGTAGATGGCTGCGCTGACTGTGGACTTCAGAAAACACAGTGGACCAACACCAATAGATGACATGGCAGCCCAAATCATAACTGACTGTGGAAACTTCACACTGGACTTCAAGCAACATGGATTCTGTGCCTCTCCACTCTTCCTCCAGACTCTGGGACCTTGATTTCCAAATGAAATGCAAAATTTACTTTCATCTGAAAAGAGGAATTTGGACCACTGAGCAACAGTCCAGTTATTTTTCTCCACAGCCCAGGTAAGACTCTTCTGATGTTGTCTCTGGTTCAGAAGTGGCTTGGTAGCCCTTTTCCTGAAGACATCTGCGCTTGTTGACTCTTGATGCACTGACTCCAGCTTCAGTCCACTCCTTGTGAAGCTCTCCCAAGTGTTTGAATCAGCTTTTCTTGACAGTATTCTCAAGCTTGCGGTCATCCCTGTTGCTTGTGCACCTTTTCCTACCCAAATTCTCTTCCAACTTTGCATTTAATATGCTTTGATACAGCACTCCTTGAACAGCCACCCCTTTCAGTAATGACCCTCTGTGACTTACTCTCTTTGTGGAGGGTGTCAATGTTCATCTTCTGGATCATTGCCAAGTCAGCAGTCTTCTCCATTATTGTCTCCATTATTGTGGTTTCAAAGAACAAGATATACAGTGAATTTATACTGTAGGTATGGTCATTTATTGAAACTCAAATGTAAATATTCTAATATTTTGAGATACTGATTTTTGACTTTCATGAGCTGTAAGTTCTAATCATCAAAATTAAAACAAAAAAACTTTTGAAATGTTTTACTTTACATGCAATGAATCTAAAATATATGAACGTTTCACTTTTTGAAATAACTTACAATAAAAAAATTTACTTTTTCACGACATTCTAATTTATTGAGATGCACCTGTACTCTCTATGGCAGTGTTTCCTGATTCAAACACACCTGATTCAACTCATCAGCTCATTATCACATGGGTTAATGAGCTGAGGAGTTGAATCAGGTGTTTGATTAGGGAGACAAAGAAAATGTGCAGTGTTGGGGGTCCTTTCAGGAGCAGGGTTGGGAAACATTGCTCTATGGTCTTAAAAAGCACTATACAAATTAAATGTATTATTAGTATTATTATTATTTAATGCCTGCAGTGCTGCTCTGTATTAGCATATACATTTGATGTACGTTTTATTGCGCATTTAATCCACAAAAAATCTTCTAAAACTACCGTTCAGAGAGCATATTTTTGACATGTTGGTCAACAATAGTTCTGAAATCATACACAAACCATTAAAACATCCATATTTTGATTGATTATGATACACAGAGGTGTGCTGTGGTGAAATAAACCTAATGATGCTTATCTTAGGTGCTGTGGGAATTTTGATGCACAAGAAATCTTCAAAAACTACCGTTCAGAGAGCATCTTTTTGACATATGTTGGTCAACAAAAGTTCTGAAATCATACACAAACCATTAAAACGTCCATATTTTGATTATGATAAAAAGAGGTGTGCCTTGCTGAGATAAACCCAATTTCACTGACCTTACCTGCCGTGGCAAGCTTGATGCACCGGATATACTTATAAACTACAATTCAGACACCCATATAGGCCAGTCAGGCCTAGGTAAGTGTTACACCCATTATTTAATGAAATGTCAGCATATGGCACATATTTTGATACAGGGAATGATAAAATTGTTAGTCAAATTTTAGACCTCCAGCTGCTTGTGTGTTGTCAGGAGGCAGAGCATAAGATTGGAAAAATTTAGATTTCTAGGAGGCGCTATAGAATCAGTGAATGTGTAAGGTGTGATTTTACTTAGCTCATGTAAACCTTACAAGTCCAGAAAAATGGAAACCCTGACCAGGCTCCTTTTTGCCCAGGCAACATGAAATGGGAGACCACACGTGGATAAAGATACAAAAAATAGTGATTTATTACAGTAAATATGTGAGATGAAAAATGAGAAATAAGCAATAATCAGTATAAATTATATGGTATGAAATGAAAGTGTGGCGTAATCAGTCATATGGCAAAAAGGCAAACAAAAAGCAAAACAATGTGATACAGGAGAGAAGGAACCCGGAATGGCAGCCCTGAAGTCCTTTTACACTGCCCAGGCCGCAATCAAGCGATTACAGACACCTGCCCGGTAGCTCCTCACTGAGAGACACAGACACAAACAGACCAAGGAGTAGACATTAAACATGTCCCTATTCAAACTCTGGAAAACAAATGTAGTATTAATGTTATCTTTACTCAATTTGACTGGTTACATAAATTAAGGATATTCAAATGACACTTTTCACATATTCATTACCTGCACTCCTCCTCTTCATTTTCACTGGTGTCTGGACTGCTGAAATCACTTTCATTCTCCTGTTTATCTTCCAGTTCTATAGCAGAGCCCTGAGGGCCTAAAACAGCCTTGTATTGAAGGAGCACCTCTTTCAACGTATCCGAAACTTCAGACAGTCGTCTTCTGCAGAGACAGGAAAGGCCCTTGTTTCGCTTGTCTGTAAGTGAAAAGTGAAAAACAAATCCAAATTACCATGACATACCCACTTGCTTTGTAATATTTGTTATAACTCACCAAAATTAGATGGTCAGTGTAATGTTTTTCAACTGCTTTCTAGTAAGATATGTCTCTTGTTAGGTAAAGTTAAAGTATGGTGTCCTTATCACCATCACTTCCTTGTTTGATTGGTATGGTTACAAAGATGAAACTTGCCTTCCTCTGAAGTTTTTCTTTAAAGAGTTGGCTGGAATTTCTGCAACCATGAGCCGTGCTGGGCCATCTCCTGAACCAGTATTGTCCTTTCGTCCTCCAGTCTCATTTTCAGCATGGCTTTGTTAAAAAATTGTAACTTGTCTTCGATTTGTGCTACAACAGAGGTAAAGAAAATGTATAAATAACAATTTTGACTTGAGTCTTTACAAAATAAATCAGAGGCCTCAGGAAACTCTGCTTACCGCTGCCATGAACATCCCACAGCCAAGTTGGGGACGGGTTGTCTCCGGATAGCGACTGCTCCACTTCATTAACATCAATTGGCATGGCAGGCTCATGACTGTTATAGGTCTCTATGTCTTTCAATAGCAGTCTCTTGCTCTCAGCAATTTTCCTCCGCAGGCGGTGACGGAACTTGCCACTATCTGTAAAGACATGAAGCAGAAGGTAAAAACAGTGACCAAAAATACAGTGAACAATTATCTATAGACAATGTAATTATACCATTTTGGCGGTATAGAGCCTGCTTCCGCTGCCTCACGTTAAGGTAACGTCCCTCAATGGACTGCTCTAGGGAAGTACCTGTTGTGTCTGGAAACACAACACAAAAACACAATAGTGTAAAGAAGGACGAGTTGGGAGGGGGTGGGTGCCAAAAAAGGATTACAGAGATAGTGGCATGCAGCATAGTAAGCAGCAGGCAGCTTAAATATCATGATCTAAATGATCGCTGCCAATGAGGAAGCACAAAGTGAAACATGTTATTGGTTCAAACTTACCACCAGCTGCCCATTCCCTCACATCAGACACCCACACTGCTTCATCGGTGCAAGCCAAGCTTTCTTTAAGCTCCGTTAGACTTGCAGTCTCCTCCTGAAGCCTCTGGCAAGTCTAATGCGACAGTTAAATAATGCAGTTACACAAAGCTACACAATAACCACAATTTGAAACCATTTACAGAGAACACACCTTCACATATTTTGCAGACAATGCCCGATGTAGTGTTGTGATTTTTTTGTAGTTCCAGGCCATAGCATGGGTTGTAAGCATATCCACACGTGCTGTTGAGATTAAATGTTGAGTGAATGTCATGCAATAAGCAATACAAAATTACATTAGAAGAGAAATACTACAATCACCTCCTTTCGACATGTATTTAGTCGTTAAGGCAAAGCGGGAGAAGTAGCTGTTCACCTGTTCAACTTCCTCCCCCGCAGTTGACCCTGCTCCTTCTTGGTTTTTGACACTCCATGTAATCTAGAAGTAAGAAGACATGTAAGGGATAATGTAATGTCCGCCGGTCATTATCGGATAATAAAGTAACGACAAGGCGAACCGGACCCTGACGCGCTGCAGAGGGACTTATTTTCCGATGATACAGTTAAACATAATAAACACTGAACATACCTCACACTTAGTGGAATGTGCTGTAGTGTGCATGACGCTTAGGAAAGGCCTGATTGATGTTAGCCCCTGGAGATCAGGAAGGATGTTTGCTGATTTGTGTAAATATGGCCAGTATTTACACATTACATCCATGGCGATAAACCTTGGCTTTGAACTCATCAACTCCTTGTGCAGATACATGGGGTAGGCAAAGATTTCACCTAGGGATATACAAATTGTATTAGAAATGCAAATATCCTATTATTGTACATTCTAAAGAGAGCATCATAATGGGAAACTCAACCAAGCAGTGGTATAAGCTGAACTAATAGTGATAATTGAGATGCTTCTCCATATTATTATTTTATTTAGCTTTTGTCCAAAGCGACATACAAATAACAACAATAAAAGGTAACATTTAACAGAAAACAATTTATTATAATCTCACCTCTGAACATATTAAGCGCTTTAAGGAGGAAACCATGCCGACACACCGCAACCTCCATGCCCTCTTTGTCCAACTTGAAGGTCCTCCTAGAAGTCTCCTTTGCTGCTGTCCACGAGGAGCTCCCACATCTGCCTTGTCCAGGTAGCTGTGATGTAAATGAAACACACTATAAACATACTATATATACACCTTGTATTTTGAAGTTGAGGGCAGTTTTTCACCAATGCAAAGAAAATCTGGGCTGTCAAAGCATAGTAATTTAATTAACAAATAATTTGAAACCTGCCTGTTTCACAGCTTTATGCAATACATATTCAAGAAAGAGTCCTTGATCAATGCATTGAGTTTGGCTGGACCAGGGAGTTCCAAAAATTAAAAAACAACTCTACACCCCTTTCATGAAAATGTTTGAGAATTGAGAGCAGCTAGATGCAATCACATACTGAATGAGTCTGAGGTACCTAGGCTTATATAATAGCCTTATATAATACTGTTTTCTGATAAGCTACAAAGTGATTATTATAGCCTAATATTTCTTCAACCATTAAGATACAATGGATAGTTGTTTTTTGTACGTGGCAATACGTAGAATAGGACCCGATGTAGGCACTCTACTTCACTGCATCTGAAAATTCAACACCTAAAAAGCACCTACCCTGGCTTCAGTCAGAACATGTTCTAAGCTCATTTCAAGAGCCATCCGTCTCCCCTCTATGTAATAGCCATCTTGACAGTCGGTGACACGTGTAGTGTTCATCACAGAAACAGAGAGAGGGGCAGACAGACACTGAGATGGACAAAGGGGCAGACAGAGATAAGAGACACAGACAGAAATGAGAGGCAGTGCACAAATCCAGATAGGTTGGCGCTTAAAAGGGCCTTTGGTTGTGGTGATCTACTGGTGATCTACTAGTAGGTAGGTTGGTAGAATCTAAAAACAAAACAAAAACACTCGTTTAGGGGAAGGGATTTAATGGGACAGAGACAATGAATTTACTTCTCACTACAGTCCACTCTGTAAGTCATACAGCCAGATCTCTGCGTTTGGAAGGAAAATTTCACGATCAGCCACCAACTGCAGAGAAACACACTCCTTCATCACTTTACACACAAAACACCTCACATCTACCAAACAGCGCGTTTCATAACATTGAGTCCATTGGTTCAGTTCGGGGCTTCAGAGCGCATTTCGCAAGTCAATTGGTTCAGTTCGGGGCTTCAGAGCGCGTTTCGCGAGTCGATTGGTTCAGTTCGGGGCTTCAGAGCGCGTTTTACACACACACACACACACACACACACACACACACACACACACACACACACACACACTCTCTCTCTCTCACACACACACACACACACACACACACACACACACACACACACACACACACACACACACACACACACACACACACACACACACACACTCTCACAACAGTCCACTCTGTAAGTCATACAGCCAGATTTCGTCGTTTGGAAGGAAAACTTCACGATCAGCCACCGACTGCAGAGAAACACACTCCTTCATCACTTTACACACAAAACACCTCACATCTGCCAAACAGCGCGTTTCATAACATTGAGTCCATTGGTTCAGTTCGGGGCTTCAGAGCGCGTTTCGCGAGTCAATTGGTTCAGTTCGGGGCTTCAGAGCGCGTTTCGCGAGTCAATTGGTTCAGTTCGGGGCTTCAGAACGCGTTTCGCGAGTCAATTGGTTCAGTTCGGGGCTTCAGAGCGTGTTTTGCGAGTCAATTGCATACCTGCCAACTTTTCACAAAACCTTGGAGTGAGATTTTGTCAGGGGTGATCCAAATTATGCCGCACATGCAGCCTCACAAGTTGGTGGCTCAGATATCAGAGAATTGTAATTAATTTGATGTTGTACCCTGCATTCTGGTGGTTTGTGGGGAGGGCCAAAGCCGTTGATAGGGGCAGCCTACTGGAGTTGGACAATATTGGTTACATTCTGTGAAGCAGACATAGCTGAAGGTCCACCCCCAGGAAATTTTGGATTAAGTAGATGTGACTTCCTGCATTCTAGTGGATTTTTGGGTGGTCTGATAAAGATGTGTATAATGTTCGGCATAATGACTTGTAGGGCCTTCAAATCAAATCAAATCAAATCACTTTTATTGTCACATCACCACAGCACAAGTGCCTTGGTGAGTGAAATTCTTACGAGCGTGCTCCAGACAGTGCAAAAAAAACAACAATTTACATATGAACAGTACATATTTACAGAAATATGTACTGTCCTTCTCAAGCTCAGCTCAAGTCCTTCTAGACTTGAGCTGAAAATTCAACCAGAAAACTATTGTTGTGCCTAAATGACTGCCTATGTACCACAATAAAGCCTTATTCATAGACCTCTGTTTAAGATTTGACCTAGGTAGGTTGATTGATATTTTGATTTGAATGGTATTAAACTAATTCTTAACTGAAACCTAGCCTATGTTGTGAATAATAGAGAGAGATATAGTATGCTATGTGTCAAGATATGATTTATTGCCCCTCATAAAAGACCACCCATAACTGGACACCTGTTTGTACAGCCCCCACCCTTCAGTCTAGTCTCACCCCACGTGGGGGTCAGGGTAATACCACGTGGTTTTTTTAGACCACGTGGGTTATCTGATACGGAGGATGTGTTGTGACATGTTTTGTATGTTTAAACAATACAATGTGAAACTGTGTAAAATAGGAAGAAAGGGTCGTTTTATTCAAGTTTTTCAATACACATACATGTGAAGGCATTATATATACACGTAAAATGAGCGATATCTATTTTTTCCAGAAAGCATTGTTTAAAAAGAGGTAAAATGCAGTGTAAGAAAACAAATAAAAATCTAGGTTTAGTCTTACAAATGAGAAAATAAAAATGCATCAGACGCGTTCGTTAAAACCTAGTAATATTGTAATTCAAAAAGCGGTTAGTTCGACAGAGTTAAAGACAAAGTAAATAGACTAGGAAAAGACATCAAGACGCGTTCGTTAAAACCTAGTGATATTGTAATTCAAAAAGCAGTTAGTTCGACAGAGTTAAAGAAAAAAATACGAAATCAAAGTAGATAGACAGAAGTATGTTACAAGGAAAGCGGGTAAAACGAAGATAAAAAAGGTTCATACATTTACCGAGAATCTAAAACAAGACAATCTCACAGACGTTTGTTAAAACGGCCACAACCGTCAAATGATAGTCTCGGAGGTTCGTTGTACGGAAAGTTAAACAAGAGACTGAGTGCGGGTCAGGTCCACGCGTGTCCGCGGAGAGGTCCGTACGCATCGACGGTTAAAGTTAGAATGAGCTCCCGAACGCACCAGTGACAGACCACGCCTACGTCCCACCCCCTAGATCCGGAGGAGGAGGGACCAAAACGGTGATTTAAAGGAATTAAACCATCATATGTTTAAAAAATGTTAGAAGTTATTTGTAATAAGCCTTTTAACATGTCTTAATTAATTAACCCATACAACATCATTCACCTAAAACATGTATAACTTGAATCGCTATCGTAAGTCGTTTTGGATAAAAGTGTCTGCTAAATAAATAAATGCAAATCCTTCCTTTAAAAAGTGTTCTTTTAAACAAACAAAACCCATAGGTTCCGGGAAAAGTTTTGTTTTAAAACCAAACTTTTGAACAAAGTTTTGCTCAAAACCAAAGGTATTGTCACGCTTAAGACTTCTAGGGTTATATAATGTGTTAGAGTGCGTGCGTGGAGACATTGAAATGCGAAACCGTGTTAAATGGGGGAACAAAGTTTTTTTATTAAAGTAATTTTTTCATACACAACAATGTCACGGAAAAACTTCAAAACAAGAAAGTCCGAGTATAATTACAATTAAAAATAATAATTAAACCATTTAAAACTAGTTAGTTTGACAATGAAAATAAAAAAATCTAACTTTTAAGAAGACAGAAGTTGTGTCACATGAAAAGGTGGGAAACAAGGAAAAATAACAAACGCACATTCAGCCGTTGTCCAAAAAGAAGGTAATCTCAGAGGCGTTTGTTAAAACATACCTACTGTAATGAAATCTAGCTTGTAGTTTATCAATCGGTTCGCTGAACGGAAAATTTAAACAATAGAAAAAAGCCCCAAACGGTGTCGATCGACATGTCCATTTCAAAACTCCGAATGGCGAGACATACTGTTCCAGGTAAATCAAGCCTACATCTCGCCTCTAACACCGGAGGTTAAAGTAAGGGAAAACTTCAAAACAAGAAAGTCCGAGTATAGCATTTATAAAAGAGTGCAAAAATAGACAAAAAAGAGTGCAAAACGCCAAAGACAAAGAAAACTAGGGGTTTGAATGTGGATAAGCTAACAAAGGTTAACTTGGTTTATATTAAACAAGTTTTAATATAAAGAAAATGCATCGAATATACACGTAAATGAGCGATGCTTGTATTTTTTTTTCAGAAAGTATTAAGATACAGATCAAAATCTAGGTTTAGTCTAATCTTACAAATGAGAAAATAAATAAAATGCATCAGGCAGCGTTTGTACAAATTTTGTAACACTACAATTTAAAACTACGTTTAACAGAGTTAAAGGAACACGATCTACCCAACATTTAAAATGAATAAAAACACCGTTAAGAAGATTCTTGTACCAAGTCTTTTGAACTAATATTAACATTAAATAATATAGAGTAAACTTACTGTGGTATAAAATAAATATCAAGCCGTTAAAAAGATACGTTTGTCAGAAGTTTGTAATATTACAATTTAAAACTAGTTAGTTTGACAATGAAAATAATAAAAATCTAACTTTTAAAAAGACAAAAGTTTTGCCACAAGAAAAGTTGGGAAACAAGGAAAAATTAAAAACACACATTTAGCCGTTGTCCAAAAAGAAGGTAATCTCAGAGACAAAAGATAGTCTATCATAACTTAGCTGAACGGAAAAGTTAAACAAAAGAAAAAGCCCCCCAAACGGCGACCGGTGAGAAGTCCGCGCGTGTCCGTTTCAAACGCAGAATGGCGAGACATCCGGTTCCAGACAGACCACGCCTACGACCCATCCTCTAGATCCGGACGAGGAGGGACCAAAACGTAGATTTAAAGGATTTAATCCATGACTGTTTTTAAAACATTAAAGTTAATTTTAATAAGACGGATCATGTCTTAATTCAACATCATTCACCTAAATCTTTTCACTTTAAAAAATAGTAGACCTTTAGTTTTACTTTTAAACAAACAAGTCCTAGCCTCTGGTGAAAGTTTGTTTTATTTGTTTAACAACACATTTTCCTTTATTTACTCTTTGCTTTTTGTCAATCTTACGATACGTTATAACAGCTAAAACGCAGGTATGCACATACAAATATTTAACAGGAATGAAACCAAATCAATAACTCTCTGATTTTCTTGCCATAAGACTTGTTATCATTTGAAATACGCGTGCAGCATGTAAACGTTTTTTTTTTTTACATCACACGAGATGCAGATATTTCATCTCAAGCAGTGCAACGAAGTTGAAGACGGTCGTGTCAATATCACATTTCACGCAGCACGAGATGCCAGTGAAGTTTTTTAGTCAGACGACCAAAGCAACACCGTTGGATCAATTTATGACACAGGCCTATGAGTTTGGAGGAAGCGCAGAGGTGTAGACGCACACACATACGCACACGAGCGTTGGAACGGTTCACCGTCCGGTCATGGGATGCATGCCCTATTGAACCCTGTTTTATGACAAACATCTGCTGAATTTAAAAATTAGGTTACGTTTTAGAAAATAAAATACATTTACTAACGGAGTCATGTTTACAGAACTGGTGAATGTGACTTCAAGTTGAAATTTAGGATGAGATGAGTCAGATAAATAATGAGACGATACACAAACTTAAATAAATAAATAGAGAAAGATGTTTATTTTAATAAAAGGCTCTAATGTAGGAAATTGATGTTAAATTTGACTTAATTTAGTATCTAATTTTGTTATTTATTTTTTCACTCATATATAATTTTACCCCTCTCGTCGCAAACATAAGCTTGTAAATGTAAACATTTACACACACTCACACACACACACACACGCATACACACACACACACACACACACACACACACACAAATAAACACAAACATGGACATAAACACCCTCTACACGGTTAAATATTTAGACTTTTATGATGTCTCATACAAAACTTTTTACAAATAAATAACTTTCTTAGAATCACACTGAATATATCTACAAGATGACGAAAAGTATGATTAAACAATGATATAACTATTGTTTAACAAATATCATTCTAACAAAATGTAAAACCTAAAACCATGAATCTCTAACCCAACTAATCTTTACAACAGATTAGACTTTCTTTCTCACTTAATAAATTGTGTTATTAACCATAAGGGGTTAAATGCAGTATGTTTATTGCATTAAAATAAAAACAACAACCGATCTATATAGGTTTATTCGACTGAGCTTTGATAAAATAACTGATGTAAGAAACATGCAAATATTCGACAAGGTTTATCAAACTGGTGTGTCAGGTGATTTGCGTTGTTGTACATATCTCGATACAGATATGTTAAGATGTTTAACATCTGTAAAAAATTGTCTAAAAAGTCATATTTTTAGCTTTCACATAGGAGCCAAGTCCACACTCAACGGTTTTTGTAACAGAGTCCTGAGACAAATGAAAATAAAATGTGTGAAAGACTGATGACAGGAAGAGCGACAGACTAAAAGCTTCAGATTTATTAAAACAATCGAGCGTGTGCATTTTTCTCTTGAATATGTATGTATACAGTAACCAGTGAGTACACGAATATTTATAATACATAACCACATAATTCAGTGATTCTATCAAATGAATCATTCATTTTAAGTCAGATTTCTCGTCAAAACACAATACAACTTTTAGAAACGTTAAAACTTTCTTACGACTTTTTAATTATGTCGAACAAAATGAATATAGGGTTATGTTTTTAGTTTGAGATGTTTGTAAGTTAATCACAGCTTTAACCTAAAACATTTTTCATCCAAACTCTCTTTTGCGTGCACACGGCGCACAACTGCCAACAACATCCTTAACTTGGTTTTATCATTCAGCTGTAGCTGAAACTCTATAACGCGTTCAATTTATGCATCAACGGATCTATAGATACTGGAAGAGTTCATTGAGCTGTTTAACTGTAGAAAATGTAAACAATGACGCGTAAAACTAGAGCGACAGACCGAGTGTAAGCTCCTAAAACAAGCCTGGAACCATTTCGAACCATTCTAACACTAAATGCGACCGCGGTAGAAAATGTGTTATAGTACAGCAGTAAAACACTGGACGTGCGAACGACCAAATAACTACAAGTCCTACTTAAAATCTACGATGAAACTAGAAAATATACGTGTGACCTAACTAAAAATAAGTAAAAGTAAAAATACTGGACGTGTTTGGTTAGATGAAGACACGCAGAGTTGACCAACACAACGAAACATGTCGTGAAACAAACGTGTAACACGACAAGCGTTCTCCAGGACTGACTGACTGACTTTTTTTCTTAAGATTTGATTTCAAGAACACACACACACACACACACACACACACACACAAAACCAAATCGTTATGCTATTTCACGAAATGACGCAACAACGGGATGGTCAATTTCGACATATACACGTTAAGTCTGTTTACCATAAGCATGTTCTTCTTATACATTTTTAACAATTATTTTAACAAATATTTTCGTTTTCACAAAGATACAAACGTTGTCGTACAAATGTTGCAGGCCTTTCAGGTCAGCGAACTACAATACCCAGCATATACCTCAGACTACAAACATGGTTACCACGGATCCATTTCCAAAAATGGTCTATACGCGACAGATCTCTAAATCGTCAGACTTTTGGTTATACGTACGTTCGGATACCCTATATAGAAAGACTCGTATTACCAACGCTTTTTACGAAGTATACGCTTCTTTCGCCTTGCGATGTTACAAACCCCATTTTGCGAGATCTACACGTCTGAAGTATAAGTCTTTAGAAAGAATTAACAGGTCTTATAAAATCATTGATTTGACTTAACAACTTTAAAACATCTTGTACATCTTGTACAAACAAGTGTGTAAAAGGACGGATGATCGCAGGAAATCACAGGAAAACAAACTTATTGTGGGATACTGTGTGCACATAATCCCACAAAAGACTGATTGTAATATACGACTGATATATGTATGTTTACAGGGCCGCACATAAATCACCCTACACTGTTTCCCAGCCAGCTGCTTGAATGTCTCTCTTTTGCACATGTACACTATTTGAGTCCTCTACACAGTTGTGCAGTTTGTATTTTTAGTTTATTTATAGGTAACCATATATATATATATATATATATATATCTGTATAGGCAAAGATGACAGTAGGTTAGTTGTGTATAGGTTTATACTGTTTTACTTTGTGTTGTATATCTGTATCCATGTAGCACAGTGGTCCAGTCTGGCACGACATCTCGTCCCGCTGTATGTTCACAGATGTAGTGGAATAACAATAAAGATAAAATGAAAATTGTAAGAAGGATGATTTTCCATTGTTTCTCACCAGCCGAGAGTCAACCTGTCTAACCGCTAGAAAAATGCTGGACGTGATGTCTGAATACGAAGATGATATGGGCAGATCTCAAAACACAGATCTATGTGTTTTGCTGATTGTAAAAAACTGTGATTATATGACGTGTGAAATTGTTGTATCGCTGATTGATTTTATATTTGAGAAAAACATGTTTGTCTGCAGAGATTTTCTTTTCTGGCTAGACTTTTCTGACTAAATTGTACATTTAATGTATACTCAAATGTTGTTGAAATAAAAGATTGTCTCAACGTAATATTCTCTGACTTCATAAAATGTATTTAAAACATTTAAATGTAGCACCCACTTTTATACGAAACAACTTATAAATGAGTTTGTCAGTCCGGTCGTCTTTGGTTTTAGCATTTGGGCCCGCCCTCAACCTGTGTGACGTTGCCAGGAAGTCATAAACAATGGTCACGCCTAAGATAAGTTTTTTTTTTGTTTGTTATCAATTTCAAACGATCTTGTATCTCATATCCCTACAATATAATAATGTAACGTAAATGTCTCGAATGAAGACGAGATTTGAAGCAATTGACATAATTATTGACTTATAAGAACAAAGTTAACGAGACGCCAAAATCTAGGAGACCTAGTTTTTTAAAGCCTAAAACACCAAGGCCTAACAAATACAATTAGGTGGGGGAAAATAAGATAAAGATGGCGAAAACTGCGGTACGCAATTTCAAACAGAAAGAGCTAACAAAGTCACGGAAACATGTAAAACGGTTCTGCTTTCAAAGTGTGAGTTAACGTATTTTGGATTGTTTATAGTATCTCGGGACGGTGTGACGAGGCGTAGAACGGTAGCGCCGTTAAAGATGCGACTAAGTTAAAAATATAAACTAGAACGTGGCTCTGATGTGACATCTCAGTAATAAACAGTCGCGTTTGCTAACAAACTATCGGAATTCACGACGTGTTAAAACGTGTCGGTAAACCGCAGCTGAGGACAAAAACTACCTGCCGCTTGTTTTCCTAAAAAGAAGAACAAAATATTAAGACGTCTGTTTTCTGGGGTCAGGCCTAAAAGACAGTCGGTGTCGGAGCATCGGTGTGGACGGAATAAAAATACATGAATCCGTCCCGCCTTTTCCCCTAAAAATGACGTAACAACCGCAAGTCATTTACCTAACCGTTGTTTAGAGACATAAGCAAAAGAAAATGCGTATCTATGTACGCGTTGTTGTGAAATGGGGTCGCTTTAAGTGTAATAGTTATAAAAGTCTGAAACGTAGGCCTACTAGTTGTAAAGGCATCAGAAAAACACAAACACCCGCTTTTCACGCGTGGTTTGTCTTCTGAACGTTTGTTAAGTACGTTAACATACTGTAAATACACCGGTTAAATGAGCACAGAGTATTATTTTTATTAATTACGTGTTAGCAAACAGTACGTTCTTCAGTGGTTCTTTGTGTGATTTCATAATAAACACCTCTAAAATCGGTAACAGACTTATCTTTTATATTAAAACTGCATAAAACGTTAACTAGCACACAATTGTGTAAGACACGACCCGAAATATCACGTTAATGTGTCCTCAAGTCAAGTGTATGTCACTATCTTGACATACACTGACATACGCCCTATCTTTATTGTTATTCCACTACATCTGTGAACATACAGCGGGACGAGATGTCGTACCAGACTGGACCACTGTGCTACATGGATACAGATATACAACACAAAGTAAAACAGTATAAACCTATACACAACTAACCTACTGTCATCTTTGCCTATACAGATGCTGTATATATATATAAATGGTTACCTATAAATAAACTAAAAATACAAACTGCACAACTGTGTAGAGGACTCAAATAGTGTACATGTGCAAAAAGAGAGACATTCAAGCAGCTGGCTGGGAAACAGTGTAGGGTGATTTGCGGTGCGCGGCCCTGTAAACATACATATATCAGTCGTATATTACAATCAGTCTTTTGTGGGATTATGTGCACACAGTATCCCACAATAAGTTTGTTTTCCTGTGATTTCCTGCGATCATCCGTCCTTTTACACACTTGTTTGTACAAGATGTACAAGATGTTTTAAAGTTAAGTCAAATTAATGATTTTATAAGACCTGTTAATTCTTTCTAAAGACTTATACTTCAGACGTGTAGATCTCGCAAAATGGGGTTTGTAACATCGCAAGGCGAAAGAAGCGTATACTGTAAAAGCGTTGGTAATACTGAGTCTTTCTATATAGGGTATCCGAAGCGTGCGTATAACCAAAAGTCTGACGATTTAGAGATCTGTCGCGTATAGACCATTTTTGGAAATGGATCCGTGGTAACCATGTTTGTAGTCTGAGGTATATGCTGGGTATTGTAGTTCGCTGACCTGAAAGGCCTGCAACATTTGTACGACAACGTTTGTATCTTTGTGAAAACGAAAATATTTGTTAAAATAATTGTTAAAAATGTATAAGAAGAACATGCTTATGGTAAACAGACTTGACGTGTATATGTCGAAATTGACCATCCCGTTGTTGCGTCATTTCGTGAAATAGCATAACAATTTGGTTTTGTGTGTGTGTGTGTTCTTGAAATCAAATCTTAAGAAAAAAAGTCAGTCAGTCAGTCCTGCAGAACGCTGTCGTGTTACACGTTTGTTTCACGACATGTTTCGTTGTGTTAGCCAACTCTGCGTGTCTTCATCTAACCGAACACGTCCAGTATTTTTACTTTTACTTATTTTTAGTTAGGTCACACGTATATTTTCTAGTTTCATCGTAGATTTTAAGTAGGACTTGTAGTTATTTGGTCGTTCGCACGTCCAGTGTTTTACTGCTGTACTATAACACATTTTCTACCGCGGTCGCATTTAGTGTTAGAATGGTTCGAAATGGTTCCAGGCTTGTTTTAGGAGCTTACACTCGGTCTGTCGCTCTAGTTTTACGCGTCATTGTTTACATTTTCTACAGTTAAACAGCTCAATGAACTCTTCCAGTATCTATAGATCCGTTGATGCATAAATTGAACGCGTTATAGAGTTTCAGCTACAGCTGAATGATAAAACCAAGTTAAGGATGTTGGTGTATGTTTTTGATGAAAAATGTTTTGAGGTTAAAGCTGTGACATCTCAAACTAAAACATAACCCTATATTCATTTTGTTCGACATAATTAAAAAGTCGTAAGAAAGTTTTAACGTTTCTAAAAAGTTGTATTGTGTTTTGACGAGAAATCAAATCTGACTTTAAAATGAATGATTCATTTGATAGAATCACTGAATTATGTGGTTATGTATTATAAATATTCGTGTACTCACTGGTTACTGTATACATACATATTAAAGAGAAAAATGCACACGCTCGATTGTTTTAATAAATCTGAAGCTTTTAGTCTGTCGCTCTTCCTGTCATCAGTCTTTCACACATTTTATTTTCATTTGTCTCAGGACTCTGTTACAAAAACCGTTGAGTGTGGACTTGGCTCCTATGTGAAAGCTAAAAATATGACTTTTTAGACTATTTTTTACAGATGTTAAACATCTTAACATATCTGTATCGGCGAGATATGTACAACAACGCAAATCACCTGACACACCAGTTTGATAAACCTTATCGAATATTTGCATGTTTCTTACATCAGTTATTTTATCAAAGCTCAGTCGAATAAACCTATATAGATCGGTTGTTGTTTTTATTTTAATGCAATAAACATACTGCATTTAACCCCCTTATGGTTAATAACACAATTTATTAAGTGAGAAAGAAAGTCTAATCTGTTGTAAAGATTAGTTGGGTTAGAGATTCATGGTTTTAGGTTTTACATTTTGTTAGAATGATATTTGTTAAACAATAGTTATATCATTGTTTAATCATACTTTTCGTCATCTTGTAGATATATTCAGTGTGATTCTAAGAAAGTTATTTATTTGTAAAAAGTTTTGTATGAGACATCATAAAAGTCTAAATATTTAACCGTGTAGAGGGTGTTTATGTCCATGTTTGTGTTTATTTGTGTGTGTGTGTGTGCGTGTGTGTGTGTGTGTGTGTGTGTGTAAATGTTTACATTTACAAGCTTATGTTTGCGACGAGAGGGGTAAAATTATATATGAGTGAAAAAATAAATAACAAAATTAGATACTAAATTAAGTCAAATTTAACATCAATTTCCTACATCAGAGCCTTTTATTAAAATAAACATCTTTCTCTATTTATTTATTTAAGTTTGTGTATCGTCTCATTATTTATCTGACTCATCTCATCCTAAATTTCAACTTGAAGTCACATTCACCAGTTCTGTAAACATGACTCCGTTAGTAAATGTATTTTATTTTCTAAAACGTAACCTAATTTTTAAATTCAGCAGATGTTTGTCATAAAACAGGGTTCAATAGGGGATGCATCCCATGACCCGGACGGTGAACCGTTCAACGCTCGTGTGCGTATGTGTGCGTCTACACCTCTGCGCTTCCTCCAAACTCATAGGCCTGTGTCATAAATTGATCCAACGGTGTTGCTTTGGTCGTCTGACTAAAAACTTCACTCGCATCTCGTGCTGTGTGAAATGTGATATTAACACGATCGTCTTCAAACTTCGTTGCACTGCTTGAGATGAAATATCTGCATCTCGTGTGATGTAAAAAAAATAAAACGTTTACATGCTGCACGCGTATTTCAAATGATAACAAGTCTTATGGCAAGAAAATCAGAGGGTTATTGATTTGGTTTCATTCCTGTTAAATATAAGGTATGTGCATACCTGCGTTTTAGCTGTTATAACGTATCGTAAGATTGACAAAAAGCAAAGAGTAAATAAAGGAAAATGTGTTGTTAAACAAATAAAACTATAGGTCTACTATTTTTTTAAGTGAAAAGATTTAGGTGAATGATGTTGAATTAAGACATGATCCGTCTTATTAAAATTAACTTTTATTAAACAATAAACTGTTTTAAAAACAGTCATGGATTAAATCCTTTAAATCTACGTTTTGGTCCCTCCTCGTCCGGATCTAGAGGATGGGTCGTAGGCGTGGTCTGTCTGGAACCGGATGTCTCGCCATTCTGCGTTTGAAACGGACACGCGCGGACTTCTCCGGACGCCGTTTGGGGCCTTTTTCTTTTGTTTAACTTTTACGTTCAGCTAAGTTATGATAGACTATCTTTTGTCTCTGAGATTACCTTCTTTTTGGACAACGGCTAAATGTGTGTTTTTAATTTTTCCTTGTTTCCCAGCTTTTGTTGTGGCAAAACTTTTGTCTTTTTAAAAGTTAGATTTTTTATTATTTTCATTGTCAAACTAACTAGTTTTAAATTGTAATATTACAAACTTCTGACAAACGTATCTTTTTAACGGCTTGATATTTATTTTATACCACAGTAAGTTTACTCTATATTATTTAATGTTAATATTAGTTCAAAAGACTTGGTACAAGAATCTTCTTAACGGTGTTTTTATTCATTTTTAAATGTTGGGTAGATACGTGTTCCTTTAACTCTGTTAAACGTAGTTTTAAATTGTAGTGTTACAAAATTTGTACAAACGCGTCTGATGCATTTTATTTATTTTCTCATTTGTAAGACTAAACCTAGATTTTGATCTGTATCTTAATACTTTCTGAAAAAAAAAAAATACAAGCATCGCTCATTTACGTGTATATTCGATGCATTTTCTTTATATTGAAACCAAGTTAACCTTTTGTTATCTTATCCACATTCAAACCCCCTAGTTTTCTTTGTCTTTGGCTTTATTGTTTTCTATTACGTCGTCTATTTTTGTACTCTTTTATAAATGCTATACTCGGACTTTCTTGTTTTACCTTACTTTAACCTCCGGTGTTTGAGGCGAGATGTAGGTTTGATCTGCCTGGAACAGTATGTCTCGCCATTCGGAGTTTTGAAACGGACATGTCGACCGCCACCGTTTGGGGCTTTTTTCTATTGTTTAAATTTTCCGTTCAGCGAACCGATTGATAAACTACAAGCTAGATTTCATTACAGTAGATATGTTTTAACAAACGCCTCTGAGATTACCTTCTTTTTGGACAACGGCTGAATGTGCGTTTGTTATTTTTCCTTGTTTCCCACCTTTTCATGTGACACAACTTCTGTCTTCTTAAAAGTTAGATTTTTTTTATTTTCATTGTCAAACTAACTAGTTTTAAATGGTTTAATTAATTGTAATTATACTCGGACTTTCTTGTTTTGAAGTTTTTCCATTGACATTGTTGTGTATGAAAAAATTACTTTAATAAAAAACTTTGTTCCCCATTTAACACGGTTTCGCATTTCAATGTCTCCATACGCACTCTAACACATTATATAACCCTAGAAGTCTTAAGCGTGACAATACCTTTGGTTTTGAGCAAAACTTTGTTCAAAAGTTTGGTTTTAAAACAAAACTTTTCCCGGAACCTATGGGTTTTGTTTGTTTAAAGAACACTTTTAAAGGAAGGATTTGCATTTATTTATTTAGCAGACACTTTTATCCAAAGCGACTTACGATAGCGATTCAAGTTATACATGTTTTAGGTGAATGATGTTGTATGGGTTAATTAATTAAGACATGTTAAAGGCTTATTACAAATAACTTCTAACATTTTTAAACATATGATGGTTTAATTCCTTTAAATCACCGTTTTGGTCCCTCCTCCTCCAGATCTAGGGGTGGGGCGTGGCGTGGTCTGTCACTGGTGCGTTCGGGAGCTCATTCTAACTTTAACCGTCGATGCGTCACGGACCTCTCCAGCGGACACAGCGTGGACCTGACCCGCACTCAGTCTCGTTTAACTTTCCGTTACAACGAACCTCCGAGACTATCATTTGTGGTTGTGGCGTTTAACAAGCGTCTGTGAGATTGTCTTGTTTTAGATTCTCGGTAAATGTATGAACCTTTTTATCTTGTTTTACCGCTTTCCTTGTAACATACTTCTGTCTATCTACTTTGATTCGTATTTTTTCTTTAACTCTGTCGAACTAACTGCTTTTGAATTACAATATCACTAGGTTTTAACGAGCAGCGTCTTGATGTCTTTTCCTAGTCTATTTGTCTTTAACTCTGTCGAACTAACACGCTTTTGAATTACAATATTACTAGGTTTTTTAACGAGCAGCGTCTGATGCATTTTATTTTCTCATTTGTAAGACTAAACCTAGATTTTTATTTGTTTTCTTACACTGCATTTTACCTCTTTTTAAACAATGCTTTCTGGAAAAAATAGATATCGCTCATTTTACGTGTATATATAATGCCTTCACATGTATGTGTATTGAAAAACTTGAATAAAACGACCCTTTCTTCCTATTTTACACAGTTTCACATTGTATTGTTTAAACATACAAAACATGTCACAACACATCCTCCGTATCAGATAACCCACGTGGTCTAAAAAAACCACGTGGTATTACTGACCCCACGTGGGGTGAGACTGAACTGAAGGGTGGGGGCTGTACAAACAGGTGTCCAGTTATGGGTGGTCTTTTATGAGGGGCAATAAATCATATCTTGACACATAGCATACTATATCTCTCTAATAATTGTATTCTTAAGGGCACTTGATGATTAATGTTCAGCCAAAAACGACACAAGATTAGTTAGGGAGGGACATTATTCTTCATTCATAGCCTCCCACCACATGGTCCATCAGAAAAGAGCCTCTCAAATTCTTTGGCTCCTGTCACCTATGGAAAATGCACCAAGAACACAATGGAAAAACATACCTTGATTTTTGATTGATTAATACTGTAAGTATACTGTAGGTCAGGGGTTTTCAAACATGCGCCCCCCCAAGTTTGTCTAATTTCACTTGCTCTTTTTGATTAACATAATTTACATAAGAACTGCATGGATCTGTTATATTGATGTATAATTCATAATTTACATAAGAACTGCATGGATCTGTTATATTGATGTACATTTGATGCTTATTTTACTGTTTACGTTCACGCATAACAACCGACTGTGCTTACGAGGATAGGCCTACTCCTCTCAGTGGTTCTCAACCCGCGCCCGTCACGAACCCGAATGCGGCACACCATAATTTTTATTTTTTTTTAAGCTCGGATGAGCTTTATTTGTCACATACACAATTATACAGAGTATAATGAGGAGTGAAATGTGTTCTCTGCAGTGGGCAGCCGACTGTGCAGCGCCCGGGGAGCAGTCATGGACTTCCTGTCGGAGCCGGGATTCGAACCCACAACCTTGGGTTACCTCGGGTTACAAGTCCAACGCTCTATCCATTAGGCCAACGACTGTCTAATGGACAGTCATAACCCATACTGAATGTTACAGTCGTGTTGAACATAAATTTAAATTTACTTTCAGTTTTACAATTAGTTTTAGTACTAAATGTACTAAACAAATATAAGCTAGTGTTTTTGTTATGTAAAATAATTTTGTTTTTCATATATTATTTTCAGACATGAGCAGACCTATGTACTCACGTAATTAATGTTAGGCATTTAACGAACACTTACAAGTGCGCACTTTGGCAGAATTCATTCAAATAGTCATCAGCAGCCATTAGCTCTTAGTTATTACAGAAATGTGGCAAAACATCTCTGGAGAGAACCTCAAATTATTAAATTAGAAAATTATTTCCATATTTGGATCAACATAGACTACATTTGTGAATGCGCACTTTCTACAATGTCGCGTGTCACGCTTCCGTGCGCGTTTTACAGACTGCAATTTACAATGTCAACTTTATTGTGCTGTTACGCATTTCGAGCAGAATTTCACTAAATTGGTTCCCGACAGCATCATTTTGCCTGTTTTCACACGCACTCACGCCACACATCCAATTACTCACGCAAAAAAAAAAAACACGATCTTGGGCCGAGACTCGTTCGTTCCTTTTCAAACTCCCCGATGGTACTAGATGGCGCTGATGGCGTCTATGGCTGGCTGCACCCCGAAGTTAGCGACAGAAGACGAAATACCCCGAAAGAAACAAACAAGACAAAACTGAACTGTTAAACTGACAAGACAAAACACTTTCTTGAGGAAGCAGCGCTGGCCTGATCGTTTATATAGTTTTGGGGGTGAAACCCAGCTAAAAATGGCTTAGAACCGCCCCTGCTGGTATAGCATGCGTGATTATACTGAAACATAACAATATAACCAGTTTACCTGATTCAATGTGATGTCTGTGTCTGAAATAACAACATGCCAATCCGTAGTTTGATTTCTGACACGACTAACTGTAAATCATCTTACTGATACTCCAGCCAACTCTAACTGTTGACTAACAGCGGGAGTCAGATTGCCCCCTAGTAGATGGATAAAGGTTTGCTAGCTCGTATTTGTAAATTCTCAAGGGAATGTCTCTGAATTAATTAATTCTCGCGCCCCCCTTGACACGTGCTGGCCCCACAGTTTGAAAACCCCTGCTGTAGGTTGATCCATCTGTCTTTTCTCACTTGGCTGGTTGTTTAAATAAAATAAAAGGTTTCACTTTTGTCCTGGCAAAGGTCTCTTACGGGACATCTTTGAAACCTTAAATAATTTATGGTCATGCTGGTGTAATAACTCTACTCTCAGTTACCAAAACATACCTACTTCTATTGCACAAATTTCCTGTATTTATGTTAAATTCTTTGGAATACCTCTTACCTGTTCGAAGTGCTGTTTGGTCCTACAGAAAAAAGTTTTCATCCACAGTGAGTCCTTTTCTTTGGCCTGTTAATAAAAAGATAAATGCCATGTGAGTAAATAAAAAATGCTATGAACTGATGTTTGAGCATGCTGTATACCACGAAGTTAAAAGGGTGCTCTCCTGCTGCCTGTTATGACTGTTTACATTCCCCACACTAAATCATGTTCACAGACACACGCACAAACAAATAATTTATTTCCAGATGTAAAGTTTAAGAGAGTGAGTACACAATTGGACGAGATTTCATTGTTACACACCTAGTCTCAGCTCAGATTCATCATCAGACTTCTCGAGGTGGTCGTTTCTCTCGTTGTCTTTCGGGGTATTTTCGTCTTCTGTCGCTAACTTGAGTGCAGCCAGCCATAGGCGCCATCAGCGCCATCTAGTACCATCGGGGAGTTTGAAAAGGAGCGAGCAGTCTTGGCCCAAGATCGTGTTTTTGCGTGAGTAATTGGATGTGTGGCGTGAGTGCGTGTGAAAACAGGCAAAATCGTGTGTCACAGCGGCGTGAGAGTTGGCAGCTCTGAATAGGCTCTGTGCACAAGGGTAGCGGACGAACTTCCGCTGTCGCCAGAAGTCGGGATATCAGTTTCCGGTTTACTTCCTGTCTTCATCCGCATCCGTAACCAAACAAGATGAGTGCTGCTGCGGAAAAAGTATAATGTCGTGACTCATTTAAGCTTCAGAGAACTGAGGTTGAATCTACGAATCACTGCTGTGTGCCACATTGCTCGGCTTCAGGTCTGTATAACAGCCATTTGAGCTTCCACCGCTTTCCCAAGAACACACCAGCCTTCGTGCGGTGGCTGCACAAAATAAGGAGGCGGGATTTTCGTTGACCCCACACCAAGGTATGCAGCCGACATTTTCAAGATAATGAAATCAACACTACTGCTAAGGGTAGCGGGTTTTAGCAGCAGGCTCTGTTCCATCGTTATTCGAGTGGAATAACTACACTCTACAAGTCACGGGCGGTGTTTGGGGAGCGCCGATCTCGACCGCCAAGTCCGGAACCTGACTCGGCGGGACCTGTGGAGGACATCGAGCATCCCGTCATGGTCCCGATGGTGGATCACGACTACGGGGCCAGCTGTACCGTATGTGTGGACCGGGAGCAGTATGAAGATGCGTTGAGAGAAATCGAGACACTGAGAGAGCAGCTCCAAACATTTCATCTTCATCACGCTTTTGGACTTAAACGGTTTGCTTCATCCCCCGAAGACATCAGATTTTACACCAGGTAAGATAGTTGTAATATCAACATCTACTCATAACTGTTTACTGATTGATTAACTGTCCAAGTAATTATTTTCTCTTTGTCAATCATATTCTTGAGCACGTATGACAAGACAAGTGATTTACTCTTTCACTGTAATACTGTATTTTAGATTCTCCTCATATGAGCATCTGATGGCGTTTTGGAACCTGATCGAGGCAGCTACAGCCAAAATTGTTAGAGTCACCAGGTCAAAGAAAACTGACGCCACTAGCACAACAACTGAAAGCCCTTTAACCAGACCAACTGTAAGGACACACTCACACACAACTCCACTCACTCACACCACTCCACTCCACACACCTAAGCATGGTTTGAATTAACACTCATTAAGCATGTCTCCCCAGAAACTGCTACCGATAGATGAGCTCTTCCTCTTCCTCACATACCTGTCCACTGGCTGTACCCAGAGAGAGTTGTCACAGATTTATCATCCACGAACAACAGTCAGCGAATCATCATTACCTGGGCCAACTTCCTCTACAGCTTACTGGGCTCGGTCTGTATATGGATGTCTCCTGCAGCTGTAAAGGCCAGTCTTCCACACGACTTTGAGGGCATTTACAGTGACACACAAGTAATCCTTGACTGTACAGAGATGCGGTGTCAAACACCTTCATCCTTGCTCCTTCAGAGCGAAGTTTTCTCAGCCTATAAGTCCCACTGCACCTTTAAGGCTATGGTGGGCATGGCCCCTCATGGAGCCCTTACGTTTGTGTCAACGCTCTTTGAGGGTTCCATGAGTGACAGGGAGGTGTTTCGTCAGTCCGGGATTACATCACTCTTAACGCCTGACATGGCCATCATGGTGGACAAAGGATTCTTGGTGGATGACCTTGTACCTGGGACTGTTCATCGTCCTTGCTTCCTCTCCAAGCGGACCCAAATGTCAGAGGAGGATGTTCTGAAGACACAGTCCATTGCCCGTTTGAGGGTGCATGTCGAAAGGATAATTAGAAGAGTGAAAGAGAATAAACTCTTTGATACCACTATCCATCTCTCCATTGCAGGCAGCATAAACCAACTCTTCACAGTTGCTTGTCTCCTTTCAAATTACCAAAATGGACCTCTGGTCAAGAAATGGAGATCGGAAGTGTGATATTGTAAGCCATATCTTCTAAATAAATCAATATCAACTATTTTTCAGTGTCCAACAGACATAATTCATAAGAATAACATTTTGTAAATTTCCTTTGATGTCATTTGTCTTTTGACTCTTTTTTTTTGTAAAAACTTGAAGGTGCAAAATAATAATAATACAAAAAAACACCTAAAAATCACAGGCATTGTCATGTAATCATTGTTACAGTAATAATTGACTGGTCTTTTTTGAGGGGGGTAAAAACTTTTACTGTGCTCAATCATAACTTAACATTCACTTGTAATGGTAACACAGAGCAAAAAAACATTTAAGTGCATTTTATTTTGAATCCTGCATAGAGCTGCAACAATTACTCAACTGATTGGTTATCTATTATTGTCTATTAAATTAATCAACTTTTTATTAGTTGATAGACATTGAAATAAAACCTGTCTACTTTCTCTCTGATCACATCCAACACACCATTGTCTCTGTAAATTCTTTGAATGAGTATATCTTCCTCAGTTGAAACTACAAAATCACACCAATTCATTCCTGTCATTAGCATCTGCCCCTGTACTTGCCAGTAGTAAGCATGTATTTGTTGTAGCTCCAATTTGCCTGACTTCACTTTGAGATATGGGCAGTCAACATAGCTTTTAACATTCGGGCATTTCATCTCAATCAGCCCAAACTGACATGGCTCTCAAGGGTCAAAGATTAACCCATCTGGAGATGCCCCCAGCCAAGGAGCATCCGGATGAATGACAAATCCACAGTGGTAGTGGTTCACCCTTTTCATCTGGCAGTATTCACAGATAGCATCTGCCTCTGTCTGAGCCCCCTCTTCATAGCCGCCGTCTGACGGGTTCCTTGCAGTATCCGGTTAGCCAGACTTTCTTCAGAGTTCTCTCGAACCTGGCAGATCTCCCTGAAACATGAGGCAGTCAGTCTATGCCTTCTTAGCTGATGCCATTCAGTACATGAACTTTGTTCTCTGGTAGCACATTAAAAATTGTGTGCCATGTCCCCGGTGACTTCCAGACTCCTATGGTGTAGCTGTTGTGGTTTCAGTACAGACAAACATGCAACTGGATGGCTGTAGGCGGTAATCCTGAAGAGGCACAGATGGACGTGGTGGGGCAGCATTGAAGGACAGGTTTCTTTTTGCTGTTGCAGGTTGTTGGTAGGATAAGGGACTACCGGCTTGAACCTTGCCAAGGGCGGAGTCGACCAGGGGAATTTCACAGCTGATGCCCATACTGCAGATCATCGGTGCCTCAGCTGTAGGGAAATCTTTATATACCTCAGTCACCTGGCAAGTAATAATATACTGATAAGCAATATACTAAATATAATAATATATAATATAAAACAACCACAATTATCATACCAGTAACTTTCCCTGTAATTCCTATACACAATATGTTGCACATTATGCATGGCACATAAGTTCATAATGGAGGACCCTTCTGTGAACATTCTCCTATTGTTATATCCCTACTCAACTGAAGGACAGATAGATCAGGCATATCTCCACTCAGGCCTTTGTAGAGTGTGCTCCTGTGTAGAACATAAAACGTTCATGAGTGGAAAGTGGCATAACCACACAGGTATTTTAATTCAAACATGTAACATATTGAAATAAATCTATAATATTCAGCTTTTACCTCACTCCCTCTGTTGTTGCTCTATACTTTGGTTTAGCAGACAGCACAACCATCTTTTCCACAGGGCCTGGTTTTATACCCTATCAAGTTATTCAGGATACAGTTAGAAGTTAAATGTAGTTAGAAAATATAGCCAACAGGTCTATAATAATTTGTTACATTTATATAGCACTTTCTAGACACTCAAAGCGCTTTACATGGATAGGGGGAATCTCAACTCAATGCAAACTTACCAAAGTTTTGGGCTTGTGCCACTGCTGTTCCCCTTCAGTACAGCTTAGCACAGGAGGGACTGCCGGCACATTCAGCTGTGAGTAATGTGCTGACTGGAACAGCAAAGCAACACAGTGATTGCATAATGCTGCTCCAGCAACACATGTGCAGCTGTGTTGAATCAGCTCAACCGGACTTGAATCTTTCAGTACCACCTGCATCAGTAAAATATTATAGTAAATACTTATGTATCTTAGGTTGGTAACGGTTTAATCATTTGTTTAGGACGTAATCTTGTGTTTACTTTTTTTAGATCTTATATTCTATATAAACAGACCAAATGTCATGTATTTCTATATGTTTGATTAGATTATGTTTTGTAATGTGTTAACTGCGTTAGATCAAAATCCCTAATCGTTTATTTGAAACACATGATAGCCTAATACCTTTAACACAAGACATCTTAAATGAATGAGTTGAGGAAAACTTGAACAAGAACATATTTTACCTGGAGGGGACTGGCTAGGTAAACTTACCTGCCTACTAATACTGACTTCATTAGATTTGAAAGTTACATTAAACCTGAATGACCTTAGCTCAATCCCCTGGAACATCAGGAACACCGGGTTCTAAAAATTAACAAGTTATAACTGTCACGGTCCTGCTGGTGTGCCCAGGCTGGCCACCAGATGTCTCTGTGTGTAGAGCACATGGCTTGTTGTTTGTTGGTGCCATGTGCTCCCATGTCGATTGTCTGTCCCCTCCCATCTTGTTACTTAATCATTGTTTCAGTGGCTCCAGCTGTGTCTCCTCGTTACCCTCGTTTGTCTCCTATAGTTCTCCTTGTTTCTGCAGTCTTGTGCTGATTCGTTGTCTTTCGTGTGTCTTTCCTCATGGAGTGTTTCATGTTGACTGTGCTCCAGTCTTCACCTGCCTGCCTGCCTGCTTGTTTTTCCCCTTGAGAGGTGGTTTTGTTCTTTGTTTTATACTTTGTTATTAAAATAAACCTGACAATCTCTGCATTTGAGTCCTCGACCACATCTCATCTGACAGAACGGATCAGCCAGAAGAGGACTCAGCAGAGAATTAGCCAGCAAGGATGGGTCTAGAGGGAGGCTCTTCAATATCCGTCAGGGAGATGGGAAAATTGAGGAGATCTTGAAGGCACTTCTTGGGAGTCGCTGACGTCGGTCGGCGATGGAGAATACCTGCCTCATGGTCATCTTCTGGGGAGGCCTTGCCGAGCCCTTCAAATCGATGCCTTACTGGGTCCCAGAAGAGTTGCTGGAGGACTACATCAACCTGGCTCTGAATTTGCGGCTCAGCCTTCAGGGTGGAGTTAGCTGCAGAGCCCGCTCCAGTCCAGAAGCGACAGAGTCAACTCCAGAGCCCGCTCCGTTCCAGGAGGCGACAGAGTCCGCTCCAGAGCGCGTTCCGGAGTCGACAGAGTCCGCTCCAGAGCCGCTCCGTTGAGCCGACAGAGTCCGCTCAGAGCCCGCTCCGTTCGAGCCACGCGTCGCTCCGTTCCGGAGCCGCATTCCGCTCCGCCCGTGAGCCGACAGAGTCTGTTCCAGAACCCGCTCCGCCCGTGAGCCGGCGGAGTCTGTTCCAGAGCCCGCTCCGCCCGTGAGCCAATGGAGTCGCTCAGAGCCCGCTCCGTTCGGAGCCCATGGAATCGCTCAGAGCCCGCTCCGTTCGGGAGCCGGCGAAGTCGCGCTCAGGGCCGCTCCGTTCGGGAACCGGCGGAGTCCGCTCCAAGGGCCCGCTCCGTTCGGGCTTCAGCGCGTTTGCGAGCAAACGCTCCAGTTAGCTTCACAGAGTCCGCTCCAGGGTCATTTCGTTCCATTAGCCCATTGCAGTCCGCTCCGTTCAGAGCCCAGGCAGTCCACTCCAGTCCTGGACCCGCTCTGGTCTGGGAACATACAGAGCCGCTCCAGGGCCAGTTGGTTCAGCACCCTGTGTGCCCATTGCTCACACACACACACACACACACACACAGGCCTGGCCCACCTCCCTCCTAGACATTTTTCTGTTTAGTGTGTGTGGGCGTCTCTCTCTCTCTCTCTCTCTCTCTTAAAGGGGGTTATGTCACGGTCCTGCTGGTGTGCCCAGGCATGGCCACCAGATGTCTCTGTGTGTAGAGCACATGGCTTGTTGTTTGTTGGTGCCATGTGCTCCCATGTCTGTCTGTCCCCTCCCATCTTGTTACTTAATCATTGTGCTTCAGTGGCTCCAGCTGTGTCTCCCTCGTTACCATCTCGTTTGTCTCCCTATATAGTTCTCCTTGTTTCTGCAGTCTTGTGCTGATCCGTTGTCTTTATAATTGTCTATGATTAGTGTTTCATTGTTGACTGTGCTCCAGTCTTATGCCTACACACTGCCTGCTTGTGGTGGGAGTGGTGGCGCTGTATATTTTTGTTCTTCTTTGTTTTATTTTATTATTTAAAAACAATTCTCTGCATTTATCCTCGATATCTATCGTGACAATAACATGAACAAGAACGCAATGCAGTAACTCGAATAGATGGACCAGCAGGTAAACTCACCTGTCATTTCTTTATTTTAATAATATTACACATGAATTACCTTAACTAAATCCCAGGAACATTAGAAATGTCGGGTTATTAAAGTAAGCTTATAACTGTTGGTTTATAAGTCTAACTTTGCCATACAACTCAAACTGTGAGGTTTCTCAGCTTTCCTCATGGATCTGTAGCACAATGACCTGACAATGACTTCACCTGTGTCCTGATCAATTTAGTAGAAACTGAGAGGGGGAAAGTTAATACAACTGATGATTCTATACTAACGTTACACTACAAATAGACGGCATATGTGTAAGGAGCCACTAGCTGTCGACACCTTATAGATAGATTAAACTACTTATAGTTGTGGATATAACTTGATATGTACAGCTTGAATCCTTTGTCCCGCTTGCTTGTTGGATCAACGATGGGTGTACATCAGCTAATGCTTATTTTTGGCAGATCTTGAAGACATCTTGTACAAAAACTGACATTTTGCACGGTGCGAGCAAACCGATCTACTGTTGTCATCCGACTTCTGGCGACAGCGAAAGTTCGTCGATCTGCTAAGTCTGTAGCATGCCTATTGGTTCAGTTCGATTCAAACTTCACTAACGAGTCAATTGGGGAGTTTCAGAAAAACGTTTATTTACTTTCAGTTGGCTTCAACTCACGTTGTTGGCATCAATTGGTTCAGTTGGGGCTTCAACGTTTCGCGAGTTAATTGGTTCAGTTCGGGCTTCAGGCGTGTTTAGTCAATTGGTTCAGTTCGGGCTTCAGGCGCGTTTCACGAAAACTGTTGGTTCAGTTCGGGACTTCAGAGTTTAACGCAAACAGTCAATTGGTTCAGTTCGGGGCTTCAGACGTTTCCTGAGTCAGTGGGGGCTTCAGAAGCGCGTTTGATCAATTGGTTCAGTTCCCTTCAGGCGCGTTTAATCAATTAGTTCAGATGTCGGGACTTCAGAGTTCGTTTAGCGACTCAATTGGTTCAGTTTGGGGCTTCAGAGCGCGTTTTGCGAGTCAGTTGGTTCAGTTCGGGCTTCAAGCGCGTTTTGCGTCAATTGGGGGCTTCAGAGCACGTTTAGCGAGTCAATTGGTTCAGTTCGGGCTTCAGAGCGCGTTTTTCAATTGGTTCAGTTCGGGGCTTCAGAGCACGTTTCGCGAGTCATTTGATGTGTCATTAGATTCAGTTCAGGGCTTCAGAGCGCATTTCGCGAGTCAATTGGTTCAGTTTGGGGCTTCAGAGCGCGTTTCGCGAGTCAGTTGGTTCAGTTCGGGACTTCAGAGCGCGTTACACACACACACACACACACACACACACACACACACACACACACGCTCTCGCTCTCTCTCTCTCTCTCTCTCTCTCTCTCTCTCTCACACACATGCACACACACGCACATACATACACACACACACACATGGATAAAATAAAAAAAAATTGTGACTGGTGCAGCTAAATATATTATGATTTTAAACATAAAGATAGTTTGCCAGTCTTTTATATACCTCCTACTGTCAAAGTCAAACTTCGTCAGGTGCTGCGCAAATTACTGGGGCACCATCTCTAGAGCAATTAAATACTCTTGTTATGCCTGAAAGGTGCCTAAAATTATATACTGAAATAATATCGGCATTATAATTATCGACTATGATTATTGATTTTCATTAGGCTATTTTGGTGCCCCTCAGCAAGTCGGTGCCCTACACACTGCGGTGGAGTGGTGGCGCTGTATATTAATTATGAATTATTATTTCGGTCTTTTTCGGTTATTATTTCGAAGCTGGATTGCTTTGCTGTTTATTGATATTTTTTTAACTATAACGCTACATCTATCGACATTTATTTAGATGTTATCATTGTATTCATTCATTTCTTTATTTTAATAATATTATTTTGGTCTTATTACCGCTGAAATATTACAGTAAGCTAGAACACGGGCCGAGCGGGGCTCATTCTAAGCCCATTAGCCACAATGCAATGCGGACATTCATATCACAGAATCTGACAGCGATCAGTGGGTCATTAACGACAGTATAGACCCCTTCAATGTTTGTAAACATCGAAAGCCTAGGTTGGGTGCGCGCGCAGCTTGGGGTCAGAAAAATGGCGAGGCTAATAGACCGGCATATTGTGTCAAGGAGAAACGGACAAGCCTTATAGATAGATAAGATACTTTTTTATTATTATTTGTACCTTTCCATTTTTGTCTTAGGTGTCTGGCTTTGTTTTGTGTACACAAACAAGGAGGGCACAAAGTCAGGACTACTGGAGTCAAGTTATGCCTCTCCTACAAAAAAAATTGCACACATTGATTACCAACACGATCTACTGTTGTCATAGTGAAAACGCTAATGTAAAGCTAGTCTGCGATCTGCTAAGTCTGTAGCATGCCACAGGTCACAATTTATGCCAGATATCAAACTTCACCTAACTATTAAATCAGTCTACAGTTTACAGAAAACATTTATTTACTTATCATGGCTTAACTCTACCGTTGTTGGCACAATGTTGGCGCTAGCCTGCGGCTAACTACTAGCAGCTGGCTACGTCTGTAGCATGACACAGTGTTGTAAATGTCATGGACCTATTAACTTGCATAGCTTAACGTACAGAAAACTGTTCATGCAATCCAGGCTTTCGAGTTTAAGCAAACAGAAAGGGATGATAAAGGATGACTTTAACGTTTCCTGATATGAAGTGAGCGCTACCAACACGAGCCTCTTTGATCGTAGTATTGTCCCAGTCTGCCCGTTTAATAGCTGGCAGTCACAGATGTCGTCTATTTTTTAACGGATGAGATCCTGCAGGAATCCTGAAAACTTGACTCCAGAACTGGTGCGATTTTCACAGTCCACGGCGCAACAAGTAGGCATTTTGTCTAGGGCTGTAATGGTGGCCGTGACAACCGCGCCACCTAGTGCACGTGGCGTCACACACGGGTGTATTTAACTTTCTCATTTAAGGCTACTTTCCTATTTAACTGTATTATTTATTTGATATTTATTTTAGTGTTTTGCAGGCTGAGTGTTCACTGACGTAAGTGCTAAAATAAACACGTATGTTTGTTAATAGATGATTGAGCCTCATTTATTTATTTTTGCATTTCAGAATTATAAATATATATATATATATCACAACACCGCGCCACCTGTAGTAGTTGGTCCATTACCACCGCGGTGGTAAAAATCTGCCACCGTCACAGCCCTAAGTTTTGTCTTGATGAGAAATTCTCTGTTTAACACAATGGGATGGAATGAACGTTCTGACCCCGACATGCGCACTGTGAACTTCAAATTTTCCTGTGACGTATACCATGAAGGGGTCTATAGGCTATCGCATTTATAAGCAGCCTTTACAATATACTTAGAGTCTAAAGTTTAAAAAAAAAAATGAAAAGCCCAAAGATCTGTAGGCCTATCTCTGCTAAATGAATTTAACATACGTTTGTGATGCCCTTTATTTTAATTTTATATTATTATTATTTATTTATTTTTTAAACTATATTGTTACTAAATGTGAAAATGTATACAAGTAATGTGTCAAGGACTTGATATTGAATTCTGTCATTTTAAAAAGTAAAAAAAAAAAAGAACCATTGCGCATCTTACAGCAAAAAATAAAATAAATAAATTACATTTAATCTGTGTTTTTGTCACCAGCAATACAGTATGTTCAGGGGCGTAACCATGGTATAGATATTGGGGGGGTCCAAATGTGAGCCCTTACCCAGATATATTTTTTTAAGTGCATTTCCCACAATTCACAATTTTCATATATTGATAAAGATTTGCTCATCTAGAACATAGTTTTGAGGAATACATTGACCATTTGAATTAACATTGAAATAACAGTCTGCAATTTATCTGACATAGCAGCAAATAGGATGGCTTCCCATGAGGAAAACGTACATACCTAAAGCATTTTGGTTTAAATATTGTGTGTTTCATGTGAATTAAATCATATCAATCATGAAATCAAACTTACAACTACACTATGCCTCCCCCCTCCCCCCACACACATACAGTTACTGTCCCTCTCTCTGTCTCTCTGTGCTGCCTGCATTATGACCATATACCTTTATTGTTCTTGAAGAATAATGACTGACCTAAATGGTCATTTAAATTTGTATATTGTGCTCTTATTACTAGTTTACTGATGATGTGGTTAAAAATAATGTTATTATGTTGTTTAGAGGCTCATATTGCAATGCTTTACCTGTTCATCTTCTGAGCAGGTCTCTGTTTGTCTCCCTCCATCATGTCTGTCACTCTCCCTCTCTCTGTGCTGCCTGCATTATGACCAGATACTATTATTGTAGTTAGAAGAACAATGACTGACCCTAGTGATCATTTTAATTTGATGCATTGAATATTCTGTTTTTATTGGTGCGAGTGTTATTTGCTTTGACTTTACCAAGCCTGTTAAGTGCCAAGTGAATTTTAAAAACATCAGTCAATATCTATCTCTCTCTCACACACACACGACACAAGGGGGGAGTCGGAAAAAATAACTGCACACACTGATGACAGAGTAAATGGACCCCTTTTAGAAGTTTTTCCCCCACCAGAATTAAGCTTTCGAATCCACGGCACCGGATCAGATAGGTTTCCATTCAAATCAATGTGTCAACTCGAATTTAATTCGTTCAGTCGCGGATCAGATCGTAAAAACAAACAGGCCAGGCCATCAACGAATGAATAGAGGCTTATCATTGGAGTGGGAAGTGCGGGAACTCCTTGGTCTGTGACTCCAGCAGTTCATTATTCAGCCTATTTTCAGGGTATCATGCTAGAAACCTTGCTATAATACTGAGCCATTTAAACGTGATATTTTTTCACATTTATTCAAAAATTTCCGTGGTATTTTTGACCATGGCACTACTTTTTAGGTGTCTACTTGCTTACCGTCTGAAAAAAAGGCGAATGTTCGCCTGTTCGACCTGCTTCTTTCTTTTAGCTCCTACCTTCATTTCATTTAAGTACCAGTGACAGTCGGACTGAGCGGTTTTCAAACGATGCCGCAAGCGGCGTTTCAGCTCAACCAAGTGTACAATCGGGGTTCACACAGTTTTGTTTCCTTGTTTTCCTAAATTGAAAGTAAATCGGAAATAACAACAGATCCACTAGGCTACAACCAGGGTTCATAAAAGGAGGGCATATCATATGTCACATATTACAATATAATAGGCCTATTATTGGGGGGGACAGATTTATATTTATACATGTCCCCCCCAAAGTATATGGTGGTTACGCCCATGAGTATGTTGCTCAGTTTTGTTACAGTAAGTTAAGCTCCGAATTGTTTTAAAGTTCCAATGAATTTCTTCTGTTGTCCTGTTGGATTTTTTATTTATTTTAATTCGTTTAATTAAATTTTTTGCAATGTTTTTTTTCTTCTTTTTTTTTTGCACAACAATATCCGGGTTACGGCGCTACCGCCAATTAGCTACTACTTCCTCTGGAGTCGTTGAGTAAGGTAGGAGAAAATTATTGGCAACCTCATGAACAAGTATAATTCGATGAAATATGTATGCAAAAGTGTATTAGTCAAGTATGTTGCTGGGATATTGTCATGACTGCTGTGACATTGTTTTGGTGTTTCAATTTGTCTGATATCACCCTCTCGGGGTTGTATTCACTATAACAACCGCATCTCTCTACATTATCCTATTACATGGCTACTTACCAAATAAATCAATCATTTGACACAAAATATTGAGTTTATTTTATTGATTTAAATGCGATTTTATTGCTTCCGCTAAAGAAAATAGTCCGTTCAGTTTTTTACGGTTGTAATCCTGCAACGTAAACTTCTGTTTAATTATCCGGACTTCTTTCAGGGGATTGATAGTTGTCCTCCAGACTCCGAGTGAACAGAACTGCTTACATTTTAGTTTTTGAGATCTTCAGTGCTCATTATAGGGCACCAAAATGGCTAGCAGCAGCACTGCACATATATAAACCGTGATAAGATCTCGTGAATAAATGTTGATTAAACAGCTTCTCTTGCTGCAGCCCGACTGGCAGAAAGAATCGTGCTGTTGCACGAAAGATGCATCCAATTGAAATGCATTAGTTTAAAAAACGTGCTGGACTTACGAAAATAACGAAATAAACGTGTCCCTGCCACGAATAAATAGATTAAATTACGTGACTAAATCACGAACTGCCGTGAGACTGGGTTGTCAGAGGACAGAGCGCACGTGTGTAAGCATATATATATTGTATATGAGATATCAAAAGGGTCAAATATGTTTACTAAATCATGTTTCAAAATATATTTAGATAAAGATATTTTCTGCCAATATATTTTTTAATGTGTTTGCTATTGTTTTTAAGTAAGCATTTAAAAATATATTTAGCCCTCACTATCGACTAATCTATTAACACTTTTTGTGTGTGCGTGTTGTTTCTTGTAAAAGTTTTTTTTTTTTTGACTTCTCACAATCTAATTGTGTGATTAATTGTAATTGTGTGATTGTGTGACTCTTTGTGTGGGCGTATAGTTTTTATATATATTTTTTAGACAAATTCTCACTATCGACTAATCTAGCAACACTTTTTGTGTGTGTGTGTGTTGTTGTTGTTGTTTTTTTAGACAAATTCTCACTATCGACTAATCTAGCAACACCTTTTGTGTGGAATATTGTTGTTTTTTAATGTTTTTGTAAAAAAAAAAAAAATGATACCAATTCTCACTATCGACTAATTTAGCAAAATTTTTGTGTGTGCCTGTAGTAGATTTTTTTGTTTTGTTACTTTTCTTTTGAACAAATACTCACTATCGACTAATCTAGCAACACTTTTTTGTGGGCGTATTGTTGTTTTTTAATGTTTTTGTAAAAAAAAAATTTAGACCAATGCTCACTATCGACTAATCTAGCAACACTTTTTGGGTGTGCGTGTTGTTATAGTGTTTTTTTTTTTATACCAATTCTCACTATCGACTAATGTAGCAGCACTTTTTGTGTGTGCGTGTTATAGTTTTTTTTAATACATTTTTTTAGACCAATTCTCACTATCGACTAATCTAGCAACACTTTTTGTTTGTGCGTGTTGTTGTTTATAAAAAATAAACACTTTTTTTAGACAAATTCTCACTTTTGACTAATCTAGCAACACTTTTTGTGTGTGCGTATTATTTATGAATTTTTTTAATGTGTATTTTTTTAGACAAATTCTCACTATCGACTCATCTAGCAACACTTTTTGTTTGTGCGTGTTGTTTTTAAAAAATAAACATTTTTTTTAGACAAATTCTCACTTTTGACTAATCTAGCAACACTTTTTGTGTGTGTGTATTATTTATTAATTATTTTTTTATGTGTATATTTTTTTAGACAAATTCTCACTATCGACTAATCTAGCAACACTTTTTGTGTTGTTTTTTCTTTAATTTTTTTTTAAATTTAGACAAGTTCTCACTATCGTCTAATCTAGCTATGTTTTTTGTGTGGGCATATTGTTGTTTTTTAATGTTTTTGTAAAAAAAAAAGTTTTAGACCAATTCTCACTATCGACAAATCTAGCAACACTTTTTGTGTGTGCGTGTTGTTGTTTTCTGTTTTGTACAATTCTCACTATCGACTAATCTAGCAACACTTTTTGTTTGTGCGTGTTGTTGTTTTAATGTTTTGTAAAAAAAAAAATAATTTAAACCAATTCTCACTATCGACTAATCTAGCAACACTTTTTGTTTGTGCCTGTTGTATAATTTTTTTAACAAATTCTCACTATCGACTAATCTAATCTAGCAACACATTTTGTGTGTGCGTGTTGTTGTTGTTTTTAGACCAATTCTCTCTATCGACTAATCTAGTAACACTTTTTGTTTGTGCGTGTTGGTGTTTTAAAAAATATATATAAAATTCTCACTATCGACTAATCTAGCAACAATTTTTGTGCGTGTATTTTTGTTTTTTAATGTTTTTGTAAAAAAAAATAATTATACCAATTCTCACTATCGACTAATCTAGCAACACTTTTTGTGTGTGCGTGTTGTTTTGTATATAATTTTTAGACAAATTCTCACTATCGACTAATCTAGCAACACTTTTGTGTGTGCGTGTTGTTTTTTGACAAATTCTCACTATCGACTAATCTAGCAACACTCTTTGTGTGGGCGTATTGTTTTTTTTATATATAATTTTTTTAGACAAATTCTCACTATCGACTAATCTAGCAACACTTTTTGTGTGTGCGTGTTGTTGTTTTTTGACAAATTCTCACTATCGACTAATCTAGCAACACTTTTTGTGTTGGCGTATTGTTGTGTTTTAATGTTTTTGTAAAAAACAATTTTTAGACCAATTCTCACTATCGACTAATCTAGCTTCTCTTTTTGTGTGCGCGTATTGTTTAATTTTTTTGTAAAAATATTTGTTTTAGACCAATTCTCACTATCGACTCATCTAGCAACACTTTTTGTTTGTGCGTGTTGTTTTTAAAAAATAAACATTTTTTTTAGACAAATTCTCACTTTTGACTAATCTAGCAACACTTTTTGTGTGTGTGTATTATTTATTAATTATTTTTTTATGTGTATATTTTTTTAGACATTCTCACTATCGACTAATCTAGCAACACTTTTTGTGTTGTTTTTTTTTTTTTTTTTTTTATTTAGACAAGTTCTCACTATCGTCTAATCTAGCTATGTTTTTTGTGTGGGCATATTGTTGTTTTTTAATGTTTTTGTATTCTCACTATCGACAAATCTAGCAACACTTTTTGTGTGTGCGTGTTGTTGTTTTTTTGACAAATTCTCACTATCGACTAATCTAGCAACACTTTTTGTGTGGGCGTATTGTTGTTTTAATGTTTTGTAAAAAAAAAATTTTTAGACCAATTCTCACTATCGACTAATCTAGCAACACTTTTTGTGTGTGCGTGTTGTTATTGGTTTCTGTTTTGTACAATTTTTTTTTAGACCAATTCTCACTATCGACTAATCTAGCAACACTTTTTGTTTGTGCGTGTTGTTGTTTTAAAAAAAATAAAAATAATTTAAACCAATTCTCACTATCGACTAATCTAGCAACACTTTTTGTTTGTGCCTGTTGTATAATTTTTTTTTAACAAATTCTCACTATCGACTAATCTAGCAACGCATTTTGTGTGTGCGTGTTGTTGTTGTTTTTTTTTAGACCAATTCTCTCTATCGGCTAATCTAGCAACACTTTTTGTTTGTGCGTGTTGGTGTTTTAAAAAAAAAATATATATATATTTTTTTTTTGACAAATTCTCACTATCGACTAATCTAGCAACAATTTTTGTGCGTGTATTTTTGTTTTTTAATGTTTTTGTAAAAAAAAATAATTATACCAATTCTCACTATCGACTAATCTAGCAACACTTTTTGTGTGTGCGTGTTGTTTTTTTGTATATATAATTTTTTTAGACAAATTCTCACTATCGACTAATCTAGCAACACTTTTTGTGTGTGCGTGTTGTTTTTTGACAAATTCTCACTATCGACTAATCTAGCATTAACACTCTTTGTGTGGGCGTATTGTTTTTTTGTATATATAATTTTTTTAGACAAATTCTCACTATCGACTAATCTAGCAACACTTTTTGTGTGTGCGTGTTGTTGTTGTTTTTTGACAAATTCTCACTATCGACTAATCTAGCAACACTTTTTTTGTTGGCGTATTGTGTTTTAATGTTTTTGTAAAAAACAATTTTTAGACCAATTCTCACTATCGACTAATCTAGCTTCTCTTTTTGTGTGCGCGTATTGTTTAATTTTTTTGTAAAAATATTTGTTTTAGACAAATTCTCACTATCGACTAATCTAGCAACAATTTTTGTGCGTGTATTTTTGTTTTTTACATTTTTTGTAAAAAATTTATTTAGACCAATTCTCACTATCGTCTAATCTAGCAACACATTTTGTGTGGGCGTATTGTTGTTTTTTAATGTTTTTGTAAAAAAAAAGAATTATACCAATTCTCACTATCGACTAATCTAGCAACACTTTTTGTTTGTGCGTGTTGTTGTTTTTAAAAAACAAAAACAATTTAAACCAATTCTCACTATCGACTAATCTAGCAACACTTTTAGTGTGTGCCTGTTGTATTATTATTTTTTTTACAAATTCTCACTATCGACCAATCTAGCAACACTTTTTGTGTGGGCATATTGGTATTATTTAGTTTAATTTTTGTAAAAAAAAAAATGTTTTTAGACAAATTCTCACTATCCACTAATCTAGCAACACTTTTTGTGTGTGCGTATTGTTGTTTGTTAATGTTTTTGTAAAAAAATGTTTTAGACCAATTCTCACGATCGACTAATCTAGCATTAACACTCTTTGTGTGGGCGTATTGTTTTTTGTATATATTATTTTTGTAGACAAATTCTCACTATCGACTAATTTAGCAACACTTTTTGTGTGTGCGTGTTGTTGTTGTTTTTTGACAAATTCTCACTATCGACTAATCTAGCAACACTTTTTGTGTTGGCGTATTGTTGTGTTTTAATGTTTTTGTAAAAAACAATTTTTAGACCAATTCTCACTATCGACTAATCTAGCAACGCATTTTGTGTGTGCGTGTTGTTGTTGTTGTTGTTTTTAGACCAATTCTCTCTATCGGCTAATCTAGCAACACTTTTTGTGTGTGCGTGTTGGTGTTTTAAAAAAAAATATATATATTTTTTTTGGACAAATTCTCACTATCGACTAATCTAGCAACACTTTTTGTGTGTGCTTATTTTAGTTTTTTAAATTTTTTGTAAAAAATGTATTTAGACCAATTCTCACTATCGTCTAATCTAGCAACACATTTTGTGTGGGCGTATTGTTGTTTTTTAATGTTTTTGTAAAAAAAAAGAATTATACCAATTCTCACTATCGACTAATCTAGCAACACTTTTAGTGTGTGCCTGTTGTATTATTTTTTTTTTTTACAAATTCTCACAATCGACTAATCTAGCAACACTTTTTGCGTGCGTGTTGTTGTTTTCTTCTGTTTCTTTTTTTTAGAAAAAAATCTCACTATCGACCAATCTAGCAACACTTTTTGTGTGGGCATATTGGTATTATTTTGTTTAAGTTTTTGTAAAAAAAAATGTTTTTAGACAAATTCTCACTATCCACTAACCTAGCAACACTTTTTGTGTGTGCGTATTGTTGTTTTTTAATGTTTTTGTAAAAAAATGTTTTAGACCAATTCTCACGATCGACTAATCTAGCATTAACACTCTTTGTGTGGGCGTGTTGTTGTTGTTTTTTGACAAATTCTCACTATCGACTAATCTAGCAACACATTTTTTGTTGGCGTATTGTTGTGTTTTAATGTTTTTGTAAAAAACTATTTTTAGACCAATTCTCACTATCGACTAGGGATGGGTCACGATTTTCGAATATTCGAATATTCTATTTAATTATAGAATATCGATTAGGTTGTGCGATTATTTTCTAAAGGTGTACCAGGGCTTGACAATAAAGATTGTCCGATGGCGTGAAGGACGCTCGGATTTGTCACTTACCATATCGGGCCACTGCAGGTGGTCACTAAATTGTATCATTTGCATGCGTTTTTAAGCCTTGTTTGTTTAAAAATGTAAGCGATTAAAAAGCATTTGGGCGCGAAAGACAACTCCTTTCAGTACATGCGCGAACTGCACTGTCGGCACTCGGGCGCGGCACACATACACACACACACACTATGTGTGAGCGCTAACCACGCTGGAGAACGGAACTTCTGATACGTGCAGGCTGATTGCGTGAACAATAGACCTGTTAAACAATATATTGTGAGAGTGCCGTTTGTTACAGCAACTAAAAAATAATAAACCAAAGTTAACAAAACGATCCACTCCACAGAGTGCTTATCTGCCGCCTTCACGTCCTGTTTCCCATTAATGAAGCCGTGGCGAGCTCCCTGCATTCAAATTATTCGTTTTTTTGCTGAAATAATAATATTCCACTGGTTGATATATTATATTTATATGCAAAATATTTGTGTTGTTTTTCGTGTTAAATGTGAAGAATGACAGGTTGGATGCCACACTTATTATTATATATTTTGTTGGGCAGAGTATGGTGTAATTTTAACTTCAGGCAATGTAACATGATTTTATGACCGTAATTTTGACTTTATTCTTAAAATATTATGACGTTAATTATTTAGTTATTTATTTGAGAAGGATAAACTGATCAAACTTGCGCTGGCCTCTTGGTAATTAAAAACAACTCAAACTTGAATTTAACAAAAATAAGATGTTCCAATCATACTTCTAAATTAAATTAATAAAGAAAGGAAACACAATAATGACCAATTTGCTATTAAAAAACGAAACTGAACAATTTAAATGGCTCAGCGAGAGAGAGAGAGAGAGAGAGAGAGAGACGGGCTCTGGTCCTTGTTTCAATTCAAAGTTCACCGAACTAATTGTGAACAACACTCCCGTCTTCTTCCGGAGCATGTGAACATGTTCATTTAATATATTTGTATATATGAAATAGGTTATTGTTATGAAGACAGACGTTAAAATGACTGTTCACATAATAAGTGCCGTCATTCAGGCGGTTCACAATATGTTTTAGCGCGTAATATGTTTTAAGAATGATATTCTGTTTAGCGCGCAATATGTTTTACGCCTAATATTCATTGATGCATTAATCAGATTTAAGATTTTCTTTTTAATAATATGAATGTTCATGCTCATTTTTAAAATAGAAATGTCCTAGCCTTATGAGCAGTTGATAATCGACGGACTGTTCTGTTAATAAATGCCGTCCTTAGGTTATGTTATATTAATCTGTTTCAGCAATCATACTTTACAACCATTAATTGGCTTGGGTTTAGATAGACTATTCTCTAATTAACTAAACAGTTTGTTATCATACAGATTGAAAGCCTGGATGGTCTCTCTCCCCCTCTCTCTGTGTGTGTGTGTGCGTGTGTGTGTGTGTGTGTGTGTGTGTGTGTGTGTGTGTGTGTGTGTGTGTGTGGCGTGGGTGGAGTGGGCGGGTGCATGCGCAGGGAGGGTCACGATTTTCGAATAATCGAATAATACCCAGCGATTATCGAATATTACATTTGCTTAAAATGCCCATCCCTACTATCGACTAATCTAGCTTCTCTTTTTGTGTGCGCGTATTGTTTGTTAATTTTTTTGTAAAAATATTTGTTTTAGACCAATTCTCACTATCGACTAATCTAGCAACACTTTTTGTGTGTGTGTGTTGTTGTATATATATTTTTTTGACCAATTCTCTCTATCGGCTAATCTAGCAACACTTTTTGTGTGTGCGTGTTGTTGTATATATTTTTTTTTGACCAATTCTCACTATCGACTAAT